>JAUMHO010043671.1:0-35049 GCA_032360965.1 Ulva armoricana
CGCCCTCACCCGCACCGGCGTTTGACCCCCTGTCAAACTCGCCCCGGTAAATTCTGTTCGCGGGCCCCCTGGGGAAGGGGGGGCCGCGTGCTGGCCTTCGCCGTCATGGGCGGGTGGCCCGTGACGTGCTTGTCTGGCAACGGGGTGTGCAGGGCTCTGGGGCGAGCTGGATTCCAGGGCCGGCTCTGTGTGTGTCAGGGTGCTTGTGATTTGCAGGTGCCGCGTTCGGGACATTGTGCGTTGTTTGGCGAGTGGTTTTACTATTGTCTGGGTGTTTATGTAGGACGTCTGGGTCAGTGGGTGGTTATGGGTGTGATGTCTGTTTGGATTGTGTGGTTGTTCGGTTGTGTTGTTGTTTTGTCGATTGCTTGGGTTGACTTGTGATTTTACCCCTTGGCGTTGCCAGGATTTTGGGTTGATCTCTGTTTAACACCGGTAACACTGGCGCGTTGGTGCGGACAGGCATTACGAGAGCTGTACGCCGCAATTTCTTGTGCATGCGATAAATCACATCATACTCTATGTACTAACATATATAAATTGTTTTTCACACCTCTCCTGCATCCCCGGAGCTCCGGAGCGTTATCCCGCCCACCGCCGCGCACGTGGCATGATGATGGTGGCCAGGTGGAATCTCGGGGTACCGATCTGGCCGAGGCCAGCGTCACACCCAGCACTGCAGCTAGGCACGACCTAACAGGATAGTCCTAATGCATGTAAGCGAATTGGTCTCAATATGCCTGCATGAAGTCAGTGACAATACTCTGGAACCGTGGCGAAGGGCGGCTGCACATACCCACTGCTGCAGGTTTTTTTTCTATTTCGTGAACTGGTCCACTTGGTGATTTTGCCCGTGTACTCGTTTGTAACTACCCACTGCTGCACATACCCACACCGACATGTTCATGCTTTCTAGCGAATTGCACGGTGTTCACATCAACATACAGCTATGCTATGCCGCTATGCAGAACATGCAAAAAGGTGGTCTAAAACCAAAAAGCGTGGTTATCACGTTACCTCATTATATCAAACGTGATGAGAAATGAAACCGTGATTTATCATGCGTGATCCACCAACACGTGATTCTTTCTAATCACCACGGCCCATACCTGCGCAGAAATTGATGCAATGATCCTTCTTACGAATGTTGACGGGTCTGTGTTGTCCTACCAACCTACGCAGCTTCAGCCTGAGCATTCCAAGCAGCCACACTACCTGTCTGCAACACAGGAACTCCTTCGTCTGTGCGTGATTTAAAGGTGTCATTTGCATCATCACTCCCGACGACCTCGTCCCCATAACCCCCTCCTCCAGGTGTTGACAATCGTATCCTGCACGTTTCACCGATTGTCACCACTCAGATCTGTTGCTTTACATCACAGCTGTGCATGATGGCGGTCGACCGCACCTGTCTCCAGAACACACTTTCACAGATGCCTTGCCCCCAAGATTCACGGTCTTGCCATTTGCCTTGATCCACAAGTTCACCCCACGCATGCCGTCCTGGCCGCCCTGTATGCCTCGAGGCGCCAATGAACGGCGCTCGGTCAGAACTCCAACCTCGAGTTTCCTCAAAAATTCGAGCTCTCTCACAACACCATGGCCCCCACGCCACTTGCCAGCACCACCACTGCCTTTTCGCAATGTGAACTGCCGCAGACTCACCGGGTAGTACCGCTCAAGTACTTCCGGGTCCGTAATGCGGGTGTTGGTCATGTGCATTTGGACGCCGTCGCAGCCGTCAAACCCTGGCCCAGCGCCGCCGCCACCTGCATGCTGTCACTGTCGCGCCACTCCCACACGAAGCCCGCCCCAATGGACCGACCAGTGGCCATGCTAGGTGACTCCGCCTGGAGAAGGCCAGGATCACAAACTGCTGAGCACAACTAGACATGCTGTGAATGCCATGCGCTCGAGGCAGTATCAGGCAAGAAGCACACCAGCAATTGTCTCGTAGTAGCCCATGCCCTCGTCGCCAAAGGTGAAATTGTTCATGCAGCCATATGAGCACGCCATCGCCTTGAACGCAGTGAGAATGACATCTGTGACCCGCTGACTGGTGAGCACGTTGCCTCCAACAACTGCCGCATCATCTGTCGGGCTGAGGAGCGAATTGGGTGGCACCTGCGCATCACGGGCGCACATCACGTGTGCCCTAGTGCATTATCTCAAAAACTGCCCTAGGCACCTGCACATCTGATTGGCTGCTCATTACAGCCACACGGCGATGCTGCAGTCGCATAAGCCACGCCTGCCTGCCAAGTACCGTTACTGATGATAATCCCCAGTCACAATTTCCCAGACGTTCAGGGTTGTGGCTCAACCCCACAGCTGTCACATTCGGCACCGTCAGTCCGTTGCTTGCAGCTAGTTGTGCCTTGAATGGTGTTGGATCTGCAACCACCGTTCAAGGTAGAGGGGACTGGAATTCAGGAAGCGGTTTGGCGGAGGTGGGGCGTGCCGCACCTTGATCGTGACCGGGGCCAAGCAGCCACCGTTGAGCGGAATATCCCGGCGCACAAGGCAGCGCAGCGCGTAGATGGCAGCCGACAAAGTGACGGCACGGGGTGCGTTGGTGTTTCCAAGGACCTGTGGGCCGGTGCCGTCAAAGTCAAAGACGGCGGAGCGTTGGCGGCGGTCGATGGTTACGGCCAGCCGGATCTCGGTGCCATCATCCATGAAGTCGCTGCTCCGCACTGTCCCAATTTCAGGGAGGCCCTGAAAACTCGATGTGCTTTTTTTATGCATTCATTTCTTTTCATTACGGTCCCAGTTCTTGTGTTTGGCCATTATGCGATCAGAGGCGACAGCTGTGATCGTCCTACACCGCAGTATAAGAACGCTGCCACGAAAGCCAAAACACAGAGGTTTGCGTTTATCCAGAGCTGGTTTGTGCTCTAGTCTTGGGACGATGTTGCATCTCAGCAGGAATATGCTAGCTTGACATTTGCGGCTAACTCTGGCTCACGGTAGCCACAAAGTAGTGTGCAGATTGCCCATTGCAAAAAAATGCCGAGTCGTAGTGAAGCAACCCAAAGCAACCAGACTGCAGTGCTCCTGCCCGGCTACAGCTGCTGTGTTGCTTCAACAGGGTGACAGCATGGGCGCAGCTACCGACGGTGGTGAGCATGAACGTCTATGAGCAACGATCAACAACAGGGACAGCCTTGGTGGCGGCGCATCTGATGGGACAGCACCTGGCTCAGCGAGAAATCAACAAGCATCTTCCGGACAGAGGCCTCTGCGTTGGCCTGGATGTGGATCATGTAGGCCTGCACGACAGGAAGGGAATACTCTGAGATGAGCGCTGCGACCAGCGAGATACCCTTTGAGTTGGCTGCCACCTGTGCCTTGAGATCGGACAGGTTGTCCGAGAGACACCTCGTCCCGACAACACCCGGCACGCCTGACTGGCCTGGTGCCTGAAGCAGCTCCGTTATTCCTTCTTCCTGCACAGCAGACATGTATTGACTGCACATCCAGGCGCCACTCATGGTACCGCGGAATGCACTTTGGGCCCCTGCATGTGGGTCTTGAACCTGAACCTCACATCCTACTTCATGGACAGAACGTGCAGGGACGTCTGGCTGGCTGATCGTGAGAGTACATGTGGAAGCCTCGAGCAAAATCTATGCAACAGCTTTCGCGCTTGCATCCCCTAACTAAGCATGGCTTGCTCTGCATTGTACATGTTGCCTTGTGAACTGCATGTGAGCTTAACGAACAACACGATCGCCAGCACGATCGACATGGCCAGGAAAGCAGGAAGAGACACCTGGAAGACACCATCTCTGACTAGTTTGAAAGAGACGATGGTGGCACCCTCCTCAGCCAAACTCTTGCTGTGAGGCGGCATGCTTCCTGGAGAGATGCCACCCACGTCAGCATGGTGGCCCCGAGACGCCACGACGAACACTATCCGACCAGCCTCCCATACGGGCGTGATAACCGTGATGTCCGGCAGGTGCGACCCGCCCGCTGCCACTGGGTGATTCGTGACCAGCGTTTCGCCTTCCTGCAGTCCCTCAGCCTTGCCTTGGCCCTCTGCAATTGCAACTAGGTCACAGCATGATACATCATGGGCATCAAGACTCGAATACACAGCCAGACGCACGAGGGCGATGCCAGTGTTTCACCTAAACTGGGAAACGGCCTACCCACTGGTACAGTTCAGCAGCAGCTGCCACACAGCTGCATGATTATGCAACTTTTTCAGGAAGAATGGGCTTCTTGACGCGAGTGAGGCAGCCTTAGCTGTACCAATTCGGCTTACAATGAGTTGTGCTGATCTAGGGTATCAACCCTGACGAATCACGGACACATAACAGTGAAGGCATGCCGATGAGCTTGGCCAGGACCGAGGCTCGTACCAGCATAGTACCGAATTTGCGCTCGGACCGCCTCTGACATCGCGCCAAGATGCACGGGCAAGTGCGGTGCATTGGCGACCAGCGTGCCGTCCGGGCCAAACAGCGCACAGCTGAAGTCCAGCCGCTCCTTGATGTTCACCGAGATGCTGCTCCGCTGCAGCGCCCGTCCCATCTGCTCTGCGATCGACATGAAACGGTGCGAAAAGATCGCAAGCTGGATCGGATCGGCACGCTCTGAATTGGCTCCGGCACCTGTAGCCGTGGCTTGCACGTCTATTCGGACGTCGCCGGCAGCTGTGACGTGCGCGGTGCAATTGGGCTCAATCAACAGCGTTGTGATGCGGTTGATCAGCAACGCGGGGCCCGGCACAGAGTGCCCTGCCTCCAGCGTGTCCAGGTCGTACACCGGGGTCAGCTGTTCCCCACCGGAGTGAAAAGCAACAAGCTGCTTGCGCGGTTCCGGCAGTGGACCCGGCTGCTGTGGTGGGCTCACATCGGGCAGAACCGACCCAGCTGCTGACGCTCGGACCCTGCAACAAACACAAGCTGATGTCAGAAACGCCTCGGCTTGCGGGACAGCGCAGCTGATACGGCAGTCGATGATACTGCGAGGGATTCCATCATACTACATGCATTCTGGTGCGCTGTGCTTTGGTCATTTGGCCCGTGAGATGCTCTATCAGGACTCCAGCTAAACAAGTTCACGAGCTGCAGGTGCTCAAACCCAAGTCGGGGGAGCGGGCAATCGCGCCCTCTAGGGCTTTTACACTTCCGGTGCTTCAAGGCTAGCTGACTCGATTCTCGAATTGCATGCAGGCTTGCAGGCACAGACGCAGCCGGCACGCTACCTGCAGTCGTCCACCACAATCGAGCGGTTCTGCAAAACGAAGCCAAACTCCAGCTTGTACATGTGCAGGAACGCCTCCTCGTACGCGCCAATACCATCAGCTGAGACCATGAGGGCCACATCGGTGCCCTTGAACCGCAGATTCAGGTACCGGACAGCGTGCACCTGGTGCCGCGTGAATCCCCGTTGCAGCAGCGGGGCCGTCGCCACCTGCTGCAGCTTGTCTAGCTTCTGTTGCAGTTGCCCATGTGTCGCCGCCTCCAGCTCACACGCTTCTGGCTCCTGCACCATAGCCAAGAGTGATTCTCGTTCTGGGAGCATGCCGCAACATCACTTCTTGCAGCATGCAGGTTAGGCGCGATTGGCTGCCACCAGGTGTGCCAGGCATGCGCAGGACTAGCGTTTCAGCACGCTGCACGCGCTGCACAAGACTGCGTATTCAGAACAGGCCGTCAGAAGAAGCCAACACATTGGCATGTGCAGCCATCTTGCACATGACTCAAGTTACCATTCCTCCTCGCGTTGTATGTCCTCGTCTTTGTCCTACTTGTGTGCTAGGAATCCACAAACAGTAGAGAGTAGAGTCGGCTACCATGGCTACCAAAGAACACAGAAACCTCAAGAGTGACTGCTGGAGCCACGACCAAGTCTGCACGGGCGAAATGCATATAGGCCAGCTTAGGTCAACGGGATCCACGTCACAAAGGGATCCGGATGCACGTCGCATTTCAAAGCGATGCACATCACATGGCCGGACGCTACCTGAGCCTCCCGTACAAGACTGGCCAGTCCCATGCCCACTGCAGATAGAATACTTGCGTAGCGGTGAACAAACACCGTTCCCATTCCCAGCTGCCGCGCGATCGCGCACGCATGCTGGCCGCCGGCGCCGCCAAAGCACGCCAGCACGTGCTGGCTGACGTCAAGACCGCGCGCCTGCGTCAGCGCGCGGATGGGCCGGCACATCGCCTCGTTCGCAACATCGATAAACCCCAGTGCTACCTCAGGCATGCTCTTCTGCGGCTGCCCTGCGTTCGCCGCGTCCACGTTGACCCGATCTGCGACCTCCTGCATCGCCTTCCTGGCACCTGCACCATCCACAACTCCCCTCTCACTGCTCGGCAAGAATCTTGTCCGGACCATGCTCACAAGGGTACACGCAAACTCGATGTCTCCAGCTGAACACCCTGAGAGCCCAGCACTGCTCTGCGGGCGTTCCTACCAGCTGCTGCCGAGACATTGCTCACCAGCGCAGCTCCCAGCCGGCAAGCTAGGCCATGTATAAGGCTGCAGGATGCAGATGAATGCACAGCACCTGCAACAAGAGATCTGCTTGTTTGCTGCGGGCTGTGCACACCATCAGCCAGCGGACAGGGCGGACCGGCGCGAGCCCGGCTGCAGGGGCGCCCTGCACACCTGCTACATCCAGCGCCTCATCTTCACCGGCGCCAAAGATCTTGGGGAAGAAGTCCGGAACGATGCGCCCAAGCGCCACGTTGGCATCTGTGACTGCGAGATTGCCCCTGGGCTTCCGGTAGCAGACAGGCCCGGGGTGGGCCCCTGCAGACTCCGGTCCCACAGCAAAGATGCCGTTGTCATAGAAGAGTCGCGAGCCGCCGCCGGCCGCAACGGTATTGATGTCTAGCTGCGGCGCCTGGATGGTCACGCCGGCTGTGGTGCTCTCTAGCACGTGCTCCATGCTGCCATCGTATCGTGACACGTCCGTTGAGGTCCCCCCCATGTCAAAGCCGATGATCTACACCCCTCACACACGCTCAACTTGCCACGCTGCCGCCCGACGTAGTCTGATGGACAGGCTGGTGGCAGTCAACTGGCGCCAAGGCCGTTCTTGTAGCCATTCTCTACTTTGAAACTTACGTCCTACGGCGGATCTTGTCGCGCTCCGTGGCATGGCAGTCGAAGTGTTGAAAGACAGGGCACCTGTGTGCACAGTCAACATGCATGAATACCATACACACCTGCAGCTGCACATCGCTCGCCATGCCGTTCCACTTGGTTGTGGCCGCGTAGCCCACGTAGCCTGCGGCGGGGCCCGACAGGATCGCTTTGTGACCAGAAAACGTGTCAGCGGGACTGAGGCCACCGTCGCTCTGCATGAATGCCAGCTCGACGCCCCCGAGGCCCTTGTCAAAGCCTGACCGGAAGGTGTGCAGGTACTTCATGATGTGGGGTGTCAAGTATGCATCTGCAGCGGCTGTGAACCCCCGCGCCACCATCTTGACCATAGGCATCACTTCGTGGCTTAAGGACACATGCGCAAATCCCACATCCCGTGCGACAGCCCCAACCATCACCTCGTGCTCTGGAAACAGGGCCGCATGTTTCAGCACCACGGCAATGCTATCGATGCCGGATGCACGGACCTCTTCCAGAGACTTTCGCAGCACAGCAGTGTCCACGGGTGCCCGTATGCAGAGCTGCTCTCCAGTTTGAGCCACATACCTACGGCCCTGGCACTCTTCGCCTCTGCATGGCACACAAAGGTTGCTGGTGGGTGAGCTGGCAGTGTCATGCGTGCTGGAAGATCAGGCTGCTGCAAGGCCATATCGCTATGCGCTCAGAAGTTTGCATGCAGCTGTGCGCACTCATGTAAATGCAAATGTAATTGTTTCACTTACTTGCCATGTCCTGCAAGGACCGTGACATCTGCGGATAACCGGGACTACAAGCCAAGGGGGTAAACCACCGGGAAACCTTCAGACAACTGCACGCAACTCACAGGACCTCCTCCTGTGCTAAGCGAGGTGGTCACGTGCGATTGTGCTCGAAACCCAGGGGGGCAAGCGGAATCAAACCCAAGACCTTCGGAAGAAGGGGTCAGCTTTTATCATACCCGACCACTGGACTCGTGGGGCTGCCTGTCATACAAAACCAATTCCCTGCTCAGGCATGTTTCAACTTGGTCAAATTTGGCTACGTTCATATGGTTCGATCTGGTTCAACAGTTGTTTCTTGGCTATGTTCGGTGCAAAAGGTGTCTCCATTGGCTGCCACGAGAAGCGGCAACCAGAACCCTGTAATGCCACACCGTCCTGGCTGAAACCAGCACGGCAAGTCTGAGCCAAGAAGAGCCACGTGCAACGTACCACTGCTAGCATACGCGGATGTAGCATATGGCCGTTCATGCAAGGGGCAGGGGGTGTACCCCGGGGCAGGAGCGTACTCGAGCAGCGGTCCGCTGCCGTTACGCATGGAGGAGCTGCTGGTGATGGGGATGATCACATCCTCTAGAACCTCCACCACCTGCTCGTAGAGAAGGTCCGGGCGATGGATATCTAGGTCAAAGATCTGGGGTCGGGTCTGGTTGCCAATGAGCAGCAGGTCGGAAAAGCCCTGAGTCACTACCAGCGCAGTGCGCTCTCCTTGCCGCTCCAGCAGCGCATTGGTTGCCACCTGCGGCTCGCCAGCCCGGTCGGAACAGAGCCTTAGTGATTCCATGAGGTGGTGAAGTTTTCATTGGGCTGGATACCGGAATGTCACTCGAATTTGTCAGGCAAGAGTGCAGGCAGTGACAGGGGTGTGAAAAAGAGGTGCACCGTTGTGCCCATGCGTATACTTAGGATCCGAGATGTATCCACATGCTGTCCTCGAGGATGTGGAACACCGCTTTCTTCTTCCAAAATTCTGCGTATGCCTTCTGTTGGTGCATCTTTATAGCTTGAAGGGTCCACTGACAGCAACTTGGTTGTTCTGTATTGCACCTTATCTCCACGAATCACCTGCACATGAACACAGCTTTCCTCAGTAGAATTTTGAGACAGTGGCAGTGAGGTGGCTCTTGGGTCGCGGCCGGCTGCTGGTCTGGCGCAAGCGCATGGTGGTGCAACGTTCTTTTACGTGCGCATTTGCCTAGGACCTGGTGTCCTGGTCACCGTCAGGCGCTTTTCGCACAACGTGATCACTGCACGTGATAGTACCAGCACAATCAAGGAGCTTACTTCACAAAATACGTCCGTGAAAGTGCCCCCGCGATCGATCGCAAACTTCAATTTAAGGTCGCCTGACATGTCGATGTGATTCGCCTGTGAACGTGTTCTCGTGGCGCAACGCTGATAGATCTTGGTAGGAGAGCTCAGAATTGATACAAACAAGGGTTGAACAGCCCCAAATTTCACTGGCACGCGCCGTGTGCTTGCTTGTGCCACTACGGCTTCCCCGTACGTCAGCACACGTGGACGCCCATTCAACTGCATGCTGTGTGCAATAGCCCACTCCAACGCTAATATATATTTTTGCAGACGTTTGCGCATTTAGTAGTGTCAGCGGGTACCGCACGCGGCTCCCGCCTGTAAGGAGGATGTTGCCGTCTCCCGCATCATATCGTCGTTGACTTCTGCATGCATGCGTTACATAGTTTAACCAGGCTCGTCCTGTTCTCCGCACCTTGCTGCCTCTTTAGTTCTGTTGCTGTCTGAGAGTGTGATAGATGTAGATTGTGATTTTATAGAGCCAGGGATGGACCCGCCGGGCAGCCATCGCTCTAGAAGGATGTCTTTGCAGTCCAGAAGGATGTTTCTCAGTTTGTGATGCAAGATGATCACTCTACCCTTGCACTTGGAGGTCCTGTTTTTCACTACTCTCATTCTTGAATGCTATGGGGACCGGAATGGCTATTCTAGGCACTCAGAGGCCATTCCAGTTACTTCCGCACCGTTGCAGGCCTCCAGCGATGGCAGCTATGATGTCTGCAATCTACCTACCTTTCACACACACTGACTCTTTCATACCTAATATTCACTCCTCTATCAACCTTGTCGCGTAAAACTCTGAGATCCATCTGATACGCAACATTGCGATTGTTACGTGTTTGGTGCCGCGAAAAGGTACTGGCGTATCTTTATTGCAATGCGATCACGTTCACCGGCAAAAGTTTCACGGGTAATACCTTTGATGCATCCATTACGACACAGATTGTGTTTTCTCTTTTGTGGCGAAGCGGCAGCGATTTCGCCGTTCGCATTGCCTCGAATAACAACTAATATGCCGGCAAATGGCAGAGCAAACCATCGAGATGGACACGGCCCTGCCCCAGTTCTGCCGACAAACGCAAAGAATTTATTTTTCAGAACGGGCCTAACTATTCCATTGCATCTATCCGAACAGCAATCAGTTCCAACAACACGCTCGCTGATGTAAACATCGGCCGATCGAGTATTGCTTGGCTCTGAAACGTGGCCCATCTAAACTTACACAATTACAAGACACAGGTGCAAACATCGCATTGCCCTGCTGCTAGCACCCTCAAGTCACGCAACAACTCATTTTGGTGCACCTGTTCCCAGTTATCATTCCAGAATCATGGCGTGTCCGTCACCCGCAGCAGTATCATGGTCACAATACTATTTCAACTGCGAACCGCACAAATATTACCAGCTGCACAGTACCTGCGTAGATATATAGACCCTACTGACTGTCATGATGCTGCAGCAAGCCTATCATGCACACGCGCTGAGCATAATCTTACCACTCTCGATGGACCAGCCGTTCGCCTTTCTCAACGCAGATTTGACTCTTTTCCGTAGTCGCTGCATTTCGTGCCCCTCTTCCAACTGCAGTGCCCCCAACGCCTTTTCAACTGCATCTCCCAGTTTCACGGTGCCGCCGCTTTTCCGCAGCATCTTTGAGGCCACCCGCAAGCACTTCTGACGCTGCTTCTCCGTCAGCTTGACGAGCCCAGTATGCACTGTGGCTGTAGCATCCTCATCATTGCCACGATCAGCCCTGCCTGCTTGAGCACCATCACTATCGGGCGTACCGTCCTGAAGGGCCACGTTGCGCTGCGCAAACCAGGCAGGGCGGACTCCGTTTGCCCATACGATAACTGCCCCACCAGGCAGCATGTCACTATGCGGATCCTGACTCTTTGCCACTGGAGCAGCGACATCAGCCTCTGCTTTCTCTGTTGCATCATCATGGTCATGCTCCTGCAGAAGCAAGTCGAACAACTTGTGCCAAGCCCTTCATTGCTGGTGGCAGTACATATGATAATCCACATAATAACTTCACACCACGCCCGTTTATCATTGGGAGAAAGAGCCGACACCTCAATCAAGTTGCAGCACAGCGATACACAACCAACGCCTTAAACCGGTGACACGATTTCAGCAACGAATTGGGGGCACAGTCGTTGTCGTACTGAACAGTTGCACACCCCGTCGCTGTCAAACTGCATCTTTTTGCCCTTCCAGGCACGCTTCTTCAGCTCCCCCGCTCGGCCTCCAATGCCAAGACCCTGTTTGCCCTGTGTCTTGCCGTCTTGGGCGCTTTTGTAAAGATCTGTCTGGTCTTGCTCTGAGAAGCCCTGTTTCTTTTCAAAGGCCTTCTCCTGATCCCATCCGCCGGCAGCTGTGCCAACGGCTGCACGCCTGCATGCCACGGTACCATGGGTGTGATCCAAGGACATCGCATCAACGAGTTTAGCATGCACATGCAATCTGGCGTTTCAGTGCTGCCATAGAAGGCCATTATGGGCTATTGTGGAGATGGCGTGCGATCTGTCTGTACTGCTAGCGTGCTGCCTCGTATTGTTCAAGCCGCACCTTGCAAAGGCAGAGCTCCACCACGTCTCCTCAGCCTCAGAAGCTAGCATGGCGTGTGATTCAGAGCCTTTGGGAGTGATCTGGGTTGCTAGGCTTGCCTGTGGCTCCTTTGCACTTGTGATGGGTCGCTCAGCTACTGGGACCGCAAGCGGCACCGCCTGTGCTTCCTGCCGTGAAATTTCACCAACAACTGGCATCTCTGTACCTGCGTTGTCATCCTTTATGACGTATTACTTCAACTCTATGAGTCGATAACATCAGGGATACTGGGTGCGGGAGTGCACTGGATGAATGGGCGCCACAAAGCCCGCGCACTCTTAAACCGGGTACTGAGTTGGACGCAACCATGCATGGTGTACAGGAACACCAGATTCAGCACATATATATGCAACAGAAGTCATAGCACTCACCGGTAGGAGTAGTCTGTCCTAAAATTGCCGCCAAGTCTGTAGCCGAATAGCCCTTGACAAGCTTGTTGCGAGCCCGCTTTGCATAGCGCGCTGCATGGGCGGACAACTTCGTGGCTGCGGCATTATCAACATCACCTGGAATGGAGCTTGGTTTGGGGGTATTTTTTGTCTCGGAGGTGTCTGTGCTGTCATCTGATTCGGGTTTCGTGCGCTTCTTGCCCTTGGTTTTCTTCGGCTTAGCTGCTTTATTGCTGTCGGCGTCAGGTGACACCGCAGTGTTGACGACCTCCTGTAGCCCTTTGAGGATGCCAGAAAACTTGCACATCTCAAGAGTCCAATCCTGAGCACGTGCCGATGACTCCTTGAGACCCACCCCAGCTGTGTCAAATTTCTTGTGTGCCTTGACATGTACACTGATACCCTGCTTGTTCGCTCCCTACACACACAGTTATAGTCACTCACATGAGCTAAATTAAAGAGTCAGGGGTGCAGCAAGGGCGCGATGACTCAAATGTATGGTACAAGATGCTTACCAGCCCTTCCCCTTCCTTCCAACCCATCGATGACATCATCTTGTACGCCAGGGAATCTTTCTCAATTCCTTGATACATGTCTCTGAATCGTGTATCATTCATGGCAGTTTGGGAGGACATTTGCGATTGTACTTGCTCCATCACGCCGCCTGCCTGTTTTGGCTCAGCGGGTCGAACGCTCGAACCAAAGACCGAAGATACTAGCAAGCTCGCCTTGCGTCTTATAGGGAGTTAGTACATGAAGCGTCGACTTGTTGTAATGCAATCTATGCGATGTATAATGCCGTTTCAGGAACTGTACACACGTGCAGGCGGGTAGACGTGGCCTCAATGATATTGGGAGGTTTTTTCCACACCCTTGCATATAAACCGCTGTGCGTTGATCTGTTCAGCCTGGCCGTGGGCCACGTCCTCCCGATCAGCATGCGCAAGGCAGCTGCGGCATCGCGCATGCATGTGGCCACACTGGACGGGTTCATGCCTCAGCCGGGTCCAGAAGGCTTACAGTACTGATTGTTTGTCTGCATACTTTGCGTATCCGCTATGTAGTTTATGCTTCGTGGACAGCGCGAGTGGACCGGTGCCAATTGGTGATCATTCCAACAGGCGCGTGCGTATCAGATACTCGTCAGTATGGCGACGCAGGTTTCAGCAACTTCTGCTGGATTGCGTGTGCAATCACAACGAACTCGGCTGGGATGCTGTCGTGCTCGTATGCATTCGGCCCTGATCTCGTCGCGCGTTTCCACGACACGGAATCTGACCTCGCAAGCGCTCCCGGACTTGGGGCAGACGCTTCAATCTGCTCCGGCAGATCCCGAACAAACAACCCAGGCAGTATATATTGGCCTCGGCCTGACTCTGGTGAGCTTTGTTTTGACATTCGGAGTCGCACCTCGTTTCAAAAGCTCGTTCAAGGAGCCCGAGACGTGGCAGGAGGTGCGCCCGACTCCTGCCTTTTTGTGAAACCTGTTGTTAGACGTACAACCTTAATCCCCGCAGTATGACGTGAATGATCCGCGTGGTTCTGTGATGGATGGCCGGCTTGGTGGTGCAACCGCTCTTGGCAAGAGTCCCGCCATGCCACCATATATTAATGTATGCCCAGGAGTCCATGCGTTGGTTCTGCGGTGTAGATCTACCCAGACTTCATGTTGCTGGGAGGTGTGGCATCCATTGATCCTGAAGTCGCAGCTGTGAAGGCGAGCAAGGGGTATGTTCTGCGCTGCAGTGCTTCGAGACGACCCGGCGCGCACGCCATGCCCGGTTCCTGCTTTGCGCGTGCCTCCTGAGCCCTGCCTTGCTAGATTCACGTACCGCCAGCAATGCCTGGTTATAAAATCTACTCCTGAGCTATGTGAGCTTCATGTTCAGGCTATGGTTATGAGTCAGGACCACTGCAAGTCTTGATCCAGAGCACAGTGCTGAACTGAACGTGCCTCTGCAGAACTCTCCTGATGGATATCCGGCTTAACAGGAAGTTTGAGAAAAGCACAATTCCCAACGCAGAGAACTTTCCACTGTATCAACCAATTTCAGGCTGGGGGCTTGCATCCAACATTCGCCGTGCCGGTGCGGCTACATCTTCTGTGTGCCCATACACCACTGAAATTTGCACTGGCACTACGTGCATACACTTCTCGATCTCTGGTTTCTCATGTAGCTCAGGTTCGCAATACCACTGCAACGCATGCTGACAATACCCAGGTCACCAGACATATGCTCTGTATCAGCACTCCCTATGCCTTGTGAAACTACATGGTGATCAAGAGACTCCGTCGTCGACAAGGTTCGCCTTAAACCAGGCATATCTGTGGCATGGTCAACTTGCTGTGTAATGGTCACGATTATAAATTTACCGTCGAGGTGGAAGCCAGGGCTGCATATATGGCTGGTCTGGGCAAGCCGCGAGCGGCTCGTCGCAGTCTCCATGCTGAATAGACGTATATTATTCCCATGACGGCTGGTGATGGCCATAAGCTGCCGCGAACCACTTCCGGTCTCATCATGCAGCTTCAGTCATGACAGCGGCTTTGGTGTGCTGGTGTTGTCATGACTTTTACGCCGTGCAGGATTTGCTTTCTTTGGAATTTTTGGCACCGAGCGCAACTTGAACTGGGTGGAAGAGGTGAAAGCCTCAGTCCCAAAGGGTGCGACTCCGTTTCCTTGCAGATGGGCACATCCAGTGTTATCTGGGAAACGCATAATTCCAACACCTCCGCGGTGAGTGGGTCGAGACTCTTGCCGCCACAATTTTTCGCAGCGAGTACATTCCATATTTGTCTTGTTTATGTGTGTTGCACTGCTACCTTTGTCCAGCCATAGGTCATGTGTGGGCTTCGCATTTGCATCACCATAGCCGGGGTGCAGTCTTGTCAAAGGTACCATGAATGCTGTCGAGCCGTGGCCGCGGCAACGTGGTGCATGAATGTACTCCTTACCAGTTGCTGAAGTGTGCAGGTACTGAGATCATTGTCGCCTGTGATACTGGTGGTAGCCTCGAGGCAAAAACTGGCGCGGACACAGGCTTCCAGAGCCAATCCCTGAAGGCAGCATACTTTCTAAAGAAAGCTGGATACTGTAACGTGAAGCACCTTCGGGGTGGCCTGTCTGAGTACCGCCGCTCTGTTGGTCCTTTGGTTCCTGGCGACTCTTTTGCACAGGCTGACGTGCCAGCCAAGGAGAAACCTGGCCTTATGAGGTAGCACGAACTATTCCAATTTGTGGTGTTCGCAGTTCTGGCCACTTTTCATTTGTGATGAACCCGTTGATCTGTGAGCCTGGCCGCATGTACAGCCGGGGTGTCCTTGGTTTGAGTATGGTAGCTTGAACTGTGGTGGGAACGATGGAAGCGGGAATTGTAACGTACTGCTATCAGAACCACTGCATGACATGTCATGCCGTTTTTGGCAAAACGTGGCATATGCTTTGGTGCTTATCAGATTTGAAATGTGGCAAGTCTAGATGCTGCTACCACAGAAGTTATCCATGCAAACCACGTAAAAGAGTCCGCCAGTCGTCGGCAGTACAAAAGAGGTTGAGAGTTCTGTGATGAGATCGCAGTAAGCAAGGGATGCAAGTTCCACAAGTTGAGAGCCCATCCTTGGATGCAGGGTTCATTATGAGGCACACATCATTGGGCCGAGGACGAGCTTGGCACCCACTGCTGGTACATACTTGAGACTCATGATGGAAAGCGGCACCAGTGCACACCTGTGTGTGCGGCTGAACCACCAGGAAGGCCCTGATATGGAGCTGTGAACACAAAACGATGGCAGGCATTGGACACCAATCGGGGTCACAGGGACTACACTCAGGCCTCGAGGCTCAGTACACGGCACGAGCCTGTAGCAATTCTCAGCTGTGTGAGCGAAGCGATGGGCTTACTGTGTCGATGGTTGAACATCCGTTACTGAAATTGAAGACGTAATTTATGCAGTCTGAACGACCCAGCTTGCGTTCATTGGGCTGCCGGCGGCAGCCACGAATGCACCCATAGGCACCTAGTGCTGAAACATCTTATCCTGTGCAACCAACCTCTGCGTGCGTCCCTGATAGCCCCGCAAAATCAAGCCAAAACTAGGTCATCGCACACCATACGCCCCAAGTCCTCAACTGCTGCAAGATGTGAGCGCATGATGTGTGCCGATGCTGCTTCTGGTAGAAGTTGGTGGTAAAATGGCGAATTCCGAGCACCTGGTCACTGCTCCGCAGGCTGGGCCTCCCCTCGTGATGGCCCAGCAAAGGCGGCACAAGTCTGCGGGGCAGCACTGGCAGTCTGTTGCTGCGACATCTCCTGCTGCAGCTGTTGTGCGATGCGCTTCTTTCTTATCCGGCTTGTGACAAACACACCAAGTAGCGTCAGCACGATTCCCAAAACCAGGCCGAAGACCCCTGCACAAAACTGGCTGTCGCATGTCGCACAGCCCGCCGATGCTGTCGTGACCATGCCCTCCCCCGAAGTTTTCAAATGCGCGGTTTGGGGCCCGGCAAAGCGCGCATATTTCATGCACTTGTACTGCATCAACTAGCTCTCAACAATGACGCCTGCTTGCACCAAGCCCAATGCATAAATCAAGCGCAGGCGCGACAGCAGCGTACACACTCCCGTGAGCTCCCGGTCATGCTCTGTGCCAGAGTGGTGACCATCCAGAGTCTCACACGCCTCTGCCATAGCTGCCGCACCGTCCGCCATGTCCGTCGAGTCTGCGCCGTCGGAGACTCCCTGCGCCACGACGCCGCCATTGGGCTCCGTAAAGAACGTGACATTATCCGGGCTAGCAGACGTGCAGTCCAGCTCCAAGCACTCGCACCCGTCGCCCCCTGGCAGCATCTCACACGGCTCGAACGTGATGTACGGCGGTATAAAGGGCTGAAAGTCCACAAAGTCATAGCTGTGCGTCACTCGGTCCTGCATCACACAAGGCACCGCTGTGGCACACAGGCTCACTGGTGTGCACACGAATTGCCCTTGCACATCGCCCGCCTCCATGCGGATATTTCTGCAGGACAGGGCTCCCGAGTCACACCGTGCCGTTCACGGCGTTCTTGCGCCCCTTAAGCGCGACCCTCTGCAGAGTACGGTAGCCGTTGCTGCGGCCAAAGTGCCACTCAGGGGTTGAGAAGTACAGGTGCACCGAGAAGCGGCCGGTGATGTTTGTGCGGTCCTCCGGGTTGCGCGTCGCCTCCTTGTACATCCACTCATCGACAGGCACGCCCCTGTACATGTCACACGCCACACGTCACCCCACAGCCACCAACCTCACCACAGAAAGAATCAGCCATGGTATGCGTTCTACGGTCGCAGCCGTAGCGTGCCATACAGCATGTGGGACAGCACGCAACGCACCGCACTAATTCATGGATGCCTGCCGTCGGCGGCTGGTACTCAGCTGGGTCGCCGCCCGATTTTAAAAAGCCGAGGAAGCGAGCAGAGCTAGCCAGCCGGCCGCCCTCAAAGGCGACCATGTTGCTTCTGGGGTCCAGTGGCGTGGAAACACAGGCGCCGTTCGTATGCGTTGAGTTAGGGGGGTGTAGGTGCACCATCCTGTTGTTGTTATAGTCGGTCAGGATCCTCACGTACCCGGCCTCCTGGTTGTAGAAGGAGAACATGACGGTGTTGCACGGGGCGCTGTATGACTCATACACGTGGAAAGTGTAGCCCTTCTCCGTTATGGTCGCCTCGATGCCTGCACACTCGCCCGTTGTGGGGCGTGGATGAGTAGATCCTAAGGACATAGCAGCCCACATGACTACTACGGACAATGGGAGGATCACGCACAGCGGCCTTGCTCAATTTATGCACGGCAGGTGTCTGCTGTTGCAGGCGTGTATGTGGCGCACATGGCGCGGAGTTCTGCATGGTTGGCACGCGTGTTTGCGGAAACAACTTGTATCATGCCGATGAGTCCTGCCGATATGTTTAAGACGCTGATCCAGCACCAGGGAAACTGACTTGGGTTGTGCAGTAGATGCAGTGCATGGTCTACGGTTGCATACCGGTTCAGCCAGCGGTGCGTACCAGTGTGGAAGGACTCCGGGAAGTCGGGAGTGATTGGCAGCGGCGGCGCTGCACACATACAGTATACGTTAGGACCGGGCAGGCTGTTGCGCGGAATGCAGGGAACATCTCGACTCGCACATTGCTGAGCCTGGCTACCTGACACCGTCCGTACCGAGCTGGAAATGCTCCAATGGGTTTCACATGTTGAAAGAAAGGTGTGTAGTGAGATACGCATGAATTGCTGTACTGACATGCATGTATCGCTGTACTGACCTACAGACCCGGCAGTGTCCACTACACACCCATCCATTGCTTGACATGCAACTCCATCAACTCTGGGATCAGATCCCACAAGCAAGCTTAACCAGTCACTTGCTGTGCAATCGTGGGCGACCAATTGCTGATATGCTGACTACGGTGCCAGCACATGCCAGGTACAAACCTCCGGCCCTGTGGAACATAACACAAGACGCCATCGATCGCATGCACGTTGCAAGGATGGGAAGCCAAAGGATGGCAAGTGGTGTCACCCGCCTGCCATATCCCAGAGCACTGTACTCCCAATAGGCGGAAGGTGCGTGTGCTGCGGCGGATGTAGCGGCAGCCACGCACCCTTCAGCTGAGCCACACTCTCTCGGTTTGCCAGCACCACGCACAGCGCGTTATCACGATCCATCACGATCCGCTGCGGCTCTAGCTCATGCCTCACGACAGTGATACCGTTTTGCCGCGAGACGATGGTGCCGTCGTCGTTGAGCTGCCACTCGAGCTGCCTGCCGGTGACGCCGTATGCATTGATTGTGGACGCAACGTTGCCGTCGCTGCACTCCTGTACATCGCTGCTGGTGCATGTATGCCAAGGGTGCATGGGCACATCTGGAGGGTGGTGACAGCATGACAGGTGGACCATGGTTTCTGAGAGTGTTGTCGTGGCCTTTACCAAGGGGGTTGTGCAGCGACGCCGGCAACAGGAGGTACAAATGGTGCTGCTAAGCTTGCTGGTACATGTGGAGGGGATTGCATGATAGCATGTTGGGGACTGCTGTGCTCATGGGTCAGGGGTTGTCCTGGCCAGCCCTTTCATGCTCTATTCTTTGTCATCAATGCCGTGATGAGTCACAATGAGATTGTGTGTTCTGATTAGAGCTCGAGACGGATAATGCGCAGCAACGCCTCGGGCAGAATCCAGATACACCATGCGAAAGTTGGCTGGCGAAAGGTGGAGCATGTCGCAGCTGACCAGTGCTGCGGCGGGCGATTAGGTGAGGCGTCTCTGGCATGTCTGTGGTAACGTGCGAACCAGTGCTGGGGATGACCGATGATGATCGGTCACGCGAAGTAGAGTCTGCGTCACTTGGCGGCATGGATTTCGATGTACATGTTGCCTGCGTGCGAACCTCCAACAGTCGGACATGAATGGAGGCAATTTCGGCACAGGGCGCATGTGCGTACCTTCGTCGACACGCGCAGAACACTGGACCGCCAAGGCGTGCCTTCCATTCCCGCCCACGTTGTCTGAAGGATGACTTTTGTCTTGCCATGCCTCCATGTCAGGTGATTGTCGCGTGTTATTTGCGGGGGAGTCTGGGCGTCGAGGGCGACCTGAATTGTCGCATTCATGGATCGCACCGCCCCACCAGATTTGCTTACAGCTGCACTGGCAACCTGTACTGACACAGCGATTGTTGTGTCTGGAAAGTTTTGTGGATCATGGACGCTGATATAATTGGCCTTGGTGAAATTGCATGGCATCTCAACCAGCGAAACGGGGAAATTAAGGCAAACCGAAATGTGCGGTTCGCAACTGCTGATATGAGACGCTAACACACACACATGGCACCAGAGCGTACCGATAGGTATTGGTTGTCTTGTTGTGCCGTTGCGATGCCGAGCTGCATAGCCGCGCTGGCCACCAGGCAAGCACAGAAGATGATGCTTCTCATCTTGGTTTGGTCTGGCAATGCCTCAGGCGAGCTTTTGCATATGACGCTTGTGGCTGGAAGAATAAAAAAAACAAATGTATGTACACATATATTCATTCGTTGGACGTCGTCGTCAGAGCTGCCACGCGGTGGTGGTCTACATCAAACTCTAGCAGGCGACGCAGAAGAATGGTAGCGACAACAGATCACTGCACAAGAATGCAACTGGAAAAGCGTTTTTCACGGTTAATCAAGTTGGGGTTATGGCATAGCCCGCGGGTCGTTGTTGTTTGTGGCTGTGCCTGCATTGGCTGGGCAGACACTTGACACCACTTCGGCCCGCACAGGCGCCGTTTCACGGCAATTCTGCATCTTGCGCGCATCAGTCGAAACTATCCATGCGAATATGCTCAGACTGGTCAGCACCTGCAATACCATACGTGTATGCCTGCAGCGTGAACACTAAGCCGCGACGAGAATCTGCGCTGCAGAACTCACACAACTTCTTCTGCACCACACGCCAGCAGCTGTGCACATGTCACGATGTAAGATGTTAAAATCATCATCATTTTCTCGTTCTGGACAGCGCTGGCGCTACGACAGGGTCCAAGTGCCTGCGCCTTCATTCTGTGCACAAGCGGAAAGTGTACCCCCCCCTGTCAACCATGGGGCCCTCGGCAAAGCGGTGTGGCGTTTATACACCGCAGCACAGTACGATGACACAGTGCCCAAACTGTCATGGGAGCATGTGGCAAGCAGGGGACAGGAGGCACGCATTCTATCAAGCTTGTGTCTGCCACTGTGTACTGTAACATGCATCCGTCAGCACTAGTCTTCAACATATAAGCTATTGCATACTGTAAGCTTGGGCCATGCTGTGTAGGGCGTGTGCCATGTCGCCAATCACGTCACCAGGATGGTGCCAGAACTGTCTGCGTCGGCGTTGACAGCTCTTTCCCTGCAATTGGCCGCAACCAACGTTCCAGCTCGCAGTGTTCCTAGCTTCTATGCAGCGTGTGTTGCCCGAGCTTATGCTCTGGTGCCACAGTGCTCACTGCAGCAGTTGGCAGACCTATGCTGGGCATTCTGCCGGGCACAGGCCCCAGTCCCCAACGCTTTTTACGACCGGGTCAATCAAGCTGCGCAAATTTGGACCAGCAGACACATGGGTGACTTCAAAACAGCTCCAGACGTTAGCAGGGAAAGTACACATGAGGCCGCGAACTTTATGTTCCGGCTGTCAAAGGCAGGGGTATTGTCACAACATGAACAACTCAGCGGCCAGATGCTGTATGTTGTCGCTGCTGGCGTCAAGCAGGTGCATAGCCTAACTGCCGTATATCTACCACTGCAACTCCCATATCAATCACATTCAGCCTGTGTACAAGGCAGTGTTTGCTGGTTTCATTGCTCAACCACGGCAATGCACACCTGCCATGTGGCAATGATCCCAAAGTCTCCTTGGTAAAACATTCATGCCACGGTCCTGTCTACAACGCCAAAACACCTGGCCCTAAAAGCTGGCTGATCGGCGTCCCATATGACTGCATGGTACCGCTTTCAGCCCGGGCTACTCACCCGTATCTATCATTACCATTCTGCTCACTGCGGATGGATGTAGGTGCCACTGCATGAGCTCCCGGGATTGCTGCGAAAGTGCCAGACGTCACTTGACATTGATATGGAGTCTGCATCCCTCGCCACCCCCGCGGTGCGGAGCACCGCCGGGCCAGAATTAGATCCGTCACACACATCACATGGCCACGGTTTCTTTGAAGTGGCAGTAACAGCAAAAAGTTATGCGCTGCAGCCCGCCTGGGAGGAGGCGCAGCTCCTCATCGCCGCTGCTGCAAGCAAAATGGTGGCTGAATTGCCGCTCGGCAGCATCCTTGAGTTTGCAAAGCAGCTGCTTGAGAATGACATCACAGAAGACCAACCGATGGTTGTGCGGTCCAAGGAGGCTATTCACCGGTGGTACACGAGCAGGCCAGGCCAGGTGCATGTGCAGAGCTGCCCACCAAAGCAAGTAGCCACAGCCATGAAGGCACTGGCTTGGGCGGGGCTCTCCTCACATGCGGTGACCATGTCACTGGGTTCAGCGGTCAGGGATGGTTTGCTGGCTGATAAGCAGCCGCCGCTGCCACCAAGCCACCTAGTTGATGTCATACTCCACATTGCTGATGCAGGTATGACACAAGCATCCTCTGAAGTGGAAACACACACTATATTTGTAGCGGATGCTGGACAGGGCCAGCGCGATCTCTGGATTCTGGCACCGGTTTGTGTAACCAACACCCTGCTTCTATCGGACACGCAACAGATGCAAGTAGAGATGAGGAGCTGTATTGTCTGCAGCAGCAGGGATCATGATCAGCTTTCAGTTCGACTGATATAGAGGATGCGGCTGCAGGCTGTGAGGATGTGGAGCTGTTCGGGGTGCTGGAAGACCAGTTCTGCAGTCACCCACGGCTGCATCGGGAGAAACCAAAAGCACTCATTCGCATGGCAGCGCGCCTGGCTGCAGCAGGGCTTACCAGCGACCGCGTCCTGCAGGTACTGTCTGATTGCCTGGTTGCTTGGGATGGTCGGGGAGCCCACCGCCTAGCTGGGAAGGTGCGTGAATCTAGGCGTTGCATTTCCTGGATGCACCTAGGCATGTGTGTTGGGCTACACGAGTCCTTAGAAGAGATCGTCCGTGTTGTATTGGACACAGCAAGGTGTGCCGTGCTTATTTCAGCTGACGGAACTCATGAGCAGGACTTCGAGCAGGCGGCAATGGAGATTCAAAATGGCACGTTTGGCCCATTCTCCCTTGTAGCGCTCAAGAGTTCCTGGACCGTTGCAAAGAGCCTGCCTCGACCTCCACGGCCGCTTGCCGCAGGCAGCATTGTAACCGTCAATACTTTGGCGCACGTCTTGTCAACGTTGAACTGCACCAAGCCACTTGTCGTGGATGTGGGATGTGGGCTCGGCTCGTTTGCAAGGGCCATGGCATGGCATGCAGAAGTCAGAACACTTGGTGACGCATCTGCCCCTCTGCCCCTCATGCGCATGTAATCTGGTCACGAAGCTACCAATTCTTGTTCTGGAGAATGAGATAGTTGTCACGCTCGCATATTTGCTGGTGGATTTGAATTGGGCCAATCTCAGAGCAATGATGCCATATCCAGGATTGCAAGAGAATGGCCAAGGCACATGCGACGCGGCCGAGGATCTCCAGCGGGCTTGCTCGGGTCAGACAGACTGGAATGTGCTTGGCTTAGATGTGAGCCCAGTGGCGGTGAGGAGGTGCCAAGCGATGGCCGCCCGCGACAAGTTGATGCACCGGTGTGACCCACCCCTCTACAATGTATGATCATGGTGAGATGGCAGCGCTCGTGTTGTATTGAAGACATGCCGTACCTTGGTCAGTGATATAGATTGGCGAAGCACTGTAGAGAAAATGCGAAGGTGATCCCAGTCCCGTTGAGCAATGCAGTTACAGCTGAATGATTCCCGAAAAGGTCCCAGTAAAAGTCCGAAGTACCCAACCAGTACCTCACTATATATATGCTTTGTTCAGCTATGATCAGTCTGCCTGTTCGTACTGCACTGTCTCTTTCTCTCTTATTCATTTCAGGCCAGGTACCTCGTTATGTCGAGGACTGACTAGGCTACTACAACAGTCAGCACACCAGCTGACAACTTGCCAGGTTCTATATGTCGATTATTAAAGTAGGCCGGTTTAGGTGGTGTCTGACATTCAATTTTGAATCATATAGGTTGGTGTACTTGGAGACAGATGCGCTGTCTGCGTTCGCATGGCTCAGGGAAAACTATGAAGGACGGATTGCATTGGTGCACGTTGGATTTCCCACCCCGTTCCCAACACGGGGGTCAGATACACATACAGGCGTTCGACACACCTCGCAAGGGGAAGGGCATGTTGCTTTGGCTGTTCACCGGAAGTCAAACTTCATGGTGCATGTGCGCCACATTCATTTCTGGGATAGGCACAAGTGCGTTGACCACTATTACAGCCGATTCACAAAATCCTCATGTTTACGGCCGTGCAGGACCGCCTGGTTACATCAATCAAACAAAGTATCCCAACAGATGGACTAGTGCTTCTCCAGAGCAATGTTGAGGAAGTGGCAATGTACATGGTTGAGAATTTCACCAGGCCCCACCCAGCGACCATGCAGGAGTTGTCACCCGTGCAGTGTGGTGGCACAACCTGGCCAGAGGACCCCATCAACAGAGACTCCCACCATGGCACATGGCTGGGAGAGAACCCTGTCATGGCATGTAGTGAGACTGAGGCAGTGACCATGTCGACCGGCCGGATGGTCTGGCGGAGTTTGCTGCGGGCCATTTGACGGTTTCTTCACACAGTAACCGCGGTGGTGGCAGTGGCTCGTACTTGTGAACGTGGGTTGAGTCACAGTCACATGTGCCCCAGGTGGTGTGTGCCCTGTTTCCACCAGGAATGCACAGAACAGCCTCGCACCATCTGACTAGATTGAAGTTCGTAGATACTCTGAGATCTCTTCTTGTGATGTCCCACGGGATTGCAAGTAGTCCACAATGGAGCTCACGTTCTCAGCTTCCAGCCCCAGAATGGACGGGCGCTCACAGATGACCTGCAGATGTTGCGGTCACTTGTCCTCTGCCACAATCTTGTGTAAGAGCCAGCCGCATACTCTACACCTCAGGAGCGCACCCGTGCAATGTCAGCAATGCCTACTCCGTTAAGACAGTCTACAAAAGGTTGCAGGCGGTCTAGTATGGAATAGCTGAGAGTAGGTGGGTGCTCTACAATCACTGAAGCTACTTGCTTGTCAGTCAGGCCTTGGTCTCTCAAAAAGGCAACGACCGGTCCCATGTCATCTTGGACAGATAGCCGGCGTGCCTGTAGATCAGTGCATCGTTACTTTCCACTTTTATTATTCACCAGCTGTGTAACCCATGGCATGCACCATTGCCGGCTTGAATACATCTTTACTTTGTTAAGACGGGCGCGGATGACGCCCCGGGTGCATAGGATGCGGGCATTACGTGTACACGAGGGCCCATACGTTGGCATTTTGGGCTCGCTTCTTGTCCCGGAAGCTGACAAAGATGCTGTCAGGGTTCATGGCAATGTCCAGGACACGTGCCACCTCCGCCGAGCTCATCTCAGGATCCAAGGACTTCAGAAACACAGTTCCCTCTTGGTAGGCAAGATGCACTTTCCCAGACAGGGCTGCATGCATAAACGAGTTTGGCATGGTGCCTTCGCTGTGACTTGCACGGCCGTTCTTTCAGGTGCTGCTCCTGGAACAGAGTGGCGTATCACACCGGACCTCATCTGGGCCACGCCATCGATAGAATATGCGACATGATACTGTCTTAATAGCAAGATGCAGATTCTGCGGCCCGCCCTACCTTGTGCTTGGTGTGCTTGGCTGGCTGCGAACCGTCTTTGAGGTAACCTTGCTCCGGGTACCACCACGATCATGAATGCAACAACACGAGCAGCTGTAGAAGCAGTCAAACAAGTCTGCCGTCACACCGGGTAATCGATGGAGCGGCGCAACAGCGAGTGTGCAACTGGAATGGTCAGGGCAGCAGGACTTTTGAGTCTGTGACACGAGCCGCTTTCGGATCCTTGAAATATTCACGATCTGTGCGGTCAAACTGTCAAGGGAGTACAATGATCCAATATGTGAGTTCTGTGCCCCTGATATTGCTGTTGGCCTCTGAAGTCGCATTCTGTTGCGATGAAAACACTAGTGCACCTGAAGCCATCGGGGCCCCGGCCATATTGATCAACGGTACGCGGGAACAGGAGGTCTGTGCACAGTAAGCGCCCATCCAGCCATTGCAGTGGCCACCTACTGCCACTCTATCACTCCTCTTTCTTGATCCGGACTTGCTACACAACCTTTTCACTTGTCATGCAAACGCGGAGCGCTGGCTCCGTCCTCAGTACGGGGCAGGCCCCTGGGTGCATATAGGTCTATGTCTGCATATTTATGAGGTTAGGAACTAATTATCTGAAACCAGTGGGATCTTATGATGTGGCCAGGGAGTAGCTATGTAGCTGCGTGTTGACAGGCAGTTTCAATGCTGCTAAAGGATGCTGTTTAACAATGCTGGTGGCTCCATCCGCAGTGGACTGGTAGTATTGGTTGTTGGGTGGATCTGTCATCGCTGTGCCAAAGCTTGGTCCTCCCAGAGAGCTGGGAGTGAGAAGCAGCCTGCGTCTGTCTTGGGAGCTCTGGGGAGGCCCAGCGGGCGACTGGATGTGGCTGTGCTCGAATTTCTGGTGAGCTATCCACATTGATCTTATTGCATTGGATCGATGGTGTTCACGGGCAAGCGGCCAATCCAGGTGAATGTAACTGTAGACATCCCACCGACCTTTTCCTTTTGTGGTCATCGACCTACGCGACAGTGAGCAATCAGAACCAGTCCTCCATGGCGTAGCAGTCAAGCTTGTTCCTGATGATGTGATAGCGGCATTGAAGCACGACGGCAAGTGGCTCGAAAACGGCAAGGGTGCTGTTCGGCCGTCTCCGCATCACGCCCTCGTTTTCATCTCAGAAACAAAAGTGCGTTTTATAAAGCCTAGTTGTTCGATTGGCCTAGACGTAGGTAGCAAGCGAACGCATTCAGGGACGCATGAAACGCGGCCAACCACGCTGGCTCAATGAAGTACACACAGAAAGTGGAGACCATCGCAGCCACCATGCCTCCATGCTGCTGTGTTCACCTATCACTGCCTGGTCACACATTCAGAACTGTATGCAGGCAAAGCTACACAAAGCAACAGGCACCGCGAGTTTGCATGGCTTCCACAACTGCTTCACGGTCATTGCCAAAAAAGGTCTCGAACCACTTCAGCAGGATCCACCTGAGCCGCGGTTGATCACCAGCGATGCCCTGGCGCACCTCATGAACATTCATGGCACATCAGGAGTCCCAAAGCCGCCCGTTTTTGTAGATGTACGCCGGCACGATGAGCGCACCCTGTTTGGCTGTATCACTGGCTCAGTTCATGTCCCGGCAGAAGATGTGGCCGTGGCACTGCAATCCACAGATGATGTTTTTGAACAGATTGCTCGCACACCTGCTTGGTCCAAAGGAGATACCATCGTCTTCCACAGCAGGGGAACATGCCGCGCTCAGTGGGCTGCGGTCCTCGCAACACAGCAAGGTGCCCATGCTGCCATTCTGGACTGTGCAGGTCAAGGGAAGCCGCAGCTGCATGCCTTCAATTGTGCTGATGAACCTTCAGTGCACAGTGCAAACACTCAGCAACCCTATGCTGCAGGTTTTATCAATGTGATGGTGCTGTCAGGCGGAACTAATGGGTGGCACTTCCAGCCATCTGTGCTGCGGTATGCACACTATGAGTTGGGAGATCCTATCCCTTCAGCGACAGTACCGTATCTCCGCAGTATAAACTTCGACGAAGCGGCCGAAGAACTGCTCATGCTGGGATTGTTGTAATATTTGAGTATTGCATGGTGGTGTTGCACCTCAACATGTCAATAGCTGCGGCAAATTCCACTGGTGTTTATAATCCTGGCATACTCACCAACCAGTATATTCTAGAATAGATGGCAAGCTCTGACATGTGCTGAAGAATGTAAGGACCACTGCCTAGGAGTCTCACTGCCCAACGGCATACCGCTATGCAGTAATCTGACTGACACACGCTTCACATGTACACAAAACTGTAGTCTGCTTTGACGCCGACTCTCAGCCATTGCCAACCTATGCAACTAGAGCGCGCTGCGCAACTGCATCCAGCCCCGTCATCTTACTAGGATCCTGTTCTGGCATCTCAACTCATCACTCACGGCTGTTAAATAATATAATACAATGGATTCGGCATCTTGTATGCTGCTAGTGCAGAGTACATGCCATCTGAGTCTGAGAATTGGTCACCAAAAGTTGCGACGATGGTAAACCCTGCGTCTATAAGTTTCTTCCTCCTCTCTGGCTTGTAAACTGAAGCCAACTTGTTCATGTCCTCTGCAACGGCAATGTGTGGTGTAAGCGGTCTGCATCTAGGCTTGGAAAGGGTGACACATGGTGGACAGTGCATGATCTCGGGCATGATTGAGGCGCAGCACCCCTTGTGGTTGGGTCAAGCAAGATTGTAAATAAATTGCTGTGTGCGTCATCAAATTCGGAAGCGGCTCACGTTTCAAGTCACGCAAGTGCAACGCCACGTAGCACGGCTTGTCCTCACTCCGGATGACGTTCCCGTTACCATCCTGCGCACATTTCTCACCAAGGCCGACCGCTTTTAAGTTCGCCTCTGTGTGATCTCGAGAGCCCTCATTCCGGCCAGTGATGAACGCTGTGGACATCCCATATTTATAAGCTGCTAGGTACACCTCCTTTATGGCGTCCAGCGCTGGCGATAGCTGGAGGTCGTCATGAACTCGTGTCTGGTTTTGAGAAACTGGCGCATACTCTCGCTCCTGCATCATCTCAAGGACACAATGTTGCATTCGAAGGCATACAGCGAGCGCAGCGCACTGTAGTGACATCCGTGTTAAACAAAATCACCTGGAAGGCGCCCAAGTTGCTGAGAACAGTTTCATCAATATCAAACACAACCATGTTCTTCGGATCGCCTTTCTTGAACGTCTGCTTGCCAGTCAAATACTCCATTGCCCTGTCCCGGATCTGGTCCAAGTCCTTCCAGTACTGCCCATCGCCTGGTGTAAAATACCAGTCAAACACTCCCTACAGCTCATTATTGTCAGCTGCAAGGTGAAGTATCGGCCAGCACAGCGTTTTTTTGTGCTGGTGTGCATGGTAGACTATCGAGGGCAAGACCTTGCACTGCTTCGGATCATCGAGCCTTGCTTGTGGGAAGCCACCAGTATGAGACAGTGTTCCACCTGCAGATGGCATGCCTTTGCCGCTCCTGCCAGGGGCTAAAACACAACATGCAGGGCGCGTTGAGGAGCACCTCCCACTGGGTAAAGGCACTCATAATGGTGCAGATCATCAGACTTCACAGGCCATCTGTATGCTGGTCCTAGGTTGCTGATGCGACCGTCAATCCTGCATTGATATAGTGGAGTGTGGCAAACATGATATGCACTACCTGCCATGGCTGCCATCTAAAACGGGGAAAGTGAGCAACGCAAGGCTGCCAGCGGTAGCTAAATCACTGTTGACAGCGAATGACCTTGCACAGCATAATGTGAAGGCAGTCATCTCGCCCATGGCCTTTAGCAATGGGGGCATATATGTTAAGACAGTGAACGCTTGCCACCCAGGTTGCGAATACAATGGCCTAGTGTAGCTCTCATGCGGCAGCCAACATGCATGGATAATGTGGGAAGGTTTTTCACACACAACACAGAACCCAGTCCTATCCCATGTGTACGCATAAGCAGCAGCCCTGCAGATTTCTGTTCCAGCGTAATAAGGATCGTACCTTTCAGACAGGCCTTCGTATTCCCCTCGCAGCCGATTGAGAGCCTTCTGCAGGCATTCTCAGAACCGAGGTGATCAATTTGTCTGAGGTCACACCCGCCATGACTGTGATCAACCATGTAACGCCATGCTTGGTCAGGAATGAGGAGAAATGCGCATACTGAGACGAAAAATGAGCCAGTGGGTGTGATAGCGTGCGGTGCGTGTAGTGGCATTACATGTTTCGCGAGGAATAATGCGATCTAGTTTACATCGTGGGATGCACGTTCCAGCGCATATTCCCGCGACACTTTGCCAAAACGAGAGACAGCAAAAGCCTGACAGCGATCACTGAAGAGATTCAGTTGTAGCTACAGCTTAAAAGGTTCATACCAGAAGCACAGAGTTGAGAACAATAAGAACGACTGCAACCATAGCGAGAATCCAGGCATGCCATGCCCGACACCTACCCCGGGACTTAGTAGTATAAGGATCTTGCAGGAAATAAGGTGCTTCAACATCGACGGACATGGCAATACTGTATAGGGCTGGCGAGTGCAACGTCGGCACTCCGCAGAGGTTATTTATAATTCGTTCATTTACACTAGGGCACACGATGAGGATTTACCATTCAACAGTTAACCCCCATAGGCTTGCGGGCAGCTCATAGACGAATTCCCACCCACAACTTGTTTGTTCGAAAACAAAATCTGCTGTGGCGAAGGAGCAACGACGGTTTTACATCTCCAGGCTTACAAGTATCCAGGGTTCAAAGCGTCATTTGGATGCAAGGAATTTAATGACTACTGCAAACCAAAGTGAGTGTAGGCATACATGTGGCTCGTGTGCGTTGGATCTGACGGCATCTGGACCGACAGACCGGCTTGTTTGAATCGTCTGATCGCTGATCCCCCCGACTGGCGTGACCGAGCAACAGGCATCATGCTACAAATTATTATACTCCTCCTTTGCAGCTCTACCCGCATCCGTGCGAGCTGCATTTTGATCAAAGTATGCCCAATCCACAACGTAGCAAGATCATGGCCAACGGGGCAGCGACCACCCGTCTTGGCAACATCGCGAACTCCCGATCAGGCACTGCTCAATAGCGTATAATCTAGAAATTAGGTTTCTGCAGGGCGGAACGGTGGTTAACCATGATGGAAGCCACGTGTCGGACGTGCTTGTAGAAGGAGACGTTATCACTCAAGTTGCACCGAGCATTACGGTAAGACTTGGTGACCGAGACAATAAGCCATACTATCCAAGTTTGGGAATATCCAACGCTGTGCTTAGTTTGGGGCCCGCTCGACTGTGTTTGAATCCCTTGCAGGAACAGAAAGTATGCAAGATAATCAATGCATCAGGGACATTTGTCATGCCCGGAGGCATCGATCCCCACACTCACCTAGAAATGCCTTTCATGGGCACAACGGCGGTCGATGACTTTTTTACGTGTGCACCCTTGAGCGTTGGAGCACGCATCATGTCCATGCAGTTCTTGCACAGCTTTCGACACACTGAGAACATCTACCCACCTGCTCTGAGTGCCCCTATTGCAAAGGCTTCACGTGAAGCGGTAACCGTCAGATCTTTCGATTCCTGAAAACGTACCAGTTGTTACGTGCAATGCTGCTTGATGCACCGCAGCATGCATGATTCCAGCTCTAGTGCACGCAAACATGCATGATGGGATTGGAAAAGCTGCACGCATTGTAAAGCTCATGCCGTGTGCAGTGGCCACAGGGCAGCTCTGGCAGGTGGCACCACGATGCACATTGACTTTGTGCTTCCGATAGAAGGCGACATTGCCAAAGGGCTGCAAACCTACCACTCCAAAGCCAAAAAAGGCTGCATGGACTTCGCTTTCCACGTAGCTGTCACATCATGGAACAACCATGTTTCCAAAGACATGGAGGCGGCGGTCAAGTCAGGTGTCAACTCATTCAAATTCTTCCTTGCGTACAAGGTATGCTTCACAGATGTTAGTTATGCTGTCATTGTTTGGCACCAAGTGACATGTATGCCGTAGTCAAGTCAAATCACATCCTGCACCGCAAATGCGCAGGGAGCCCTGATGGTGTCCGATGAGCAGTTTCTGAACGGCCTGAAGCGGTGCAAAGAGTTGGGAGCTTTAGCGATGGTGCACGCAGAGAATGGGGATGCCGTGGCAATGGGCCAAGAGGCGGCCATAGAAGACGGAATCACAGCGCCGCATGGTCACGGGCTTTCTCGGCCGGCTATCCTTGAAGGAGAGGCCACGGGCCGCGCTATCCGCCTGGCCGCCTTCGTCAACACGCCCCTATACGTCGTGCATGTCATGAGTATCGACGCGCTAGATCAGGTGTGCACACATACATACACATATCGTTCTGGGAATCACTGTCTTGCCGTTGCGGGCTCTGCCCATTCTTTCAGCTCTCACCAAGTCTAGTGAGGGACTGCACCTGCATCATCTTGTTGGCCTACTGTGGGACTGTAACCGGCGCAGCCCCACACAAGGCAGCCGAGTCTATTCAGGTGCGCCAGCAGTGTGGCAGTTTTGGGCTGCCGCGCGTGAGACTCGGATCGGACAGCTGAGCGGGGTGGATATGACAAGACTCAGGTACGCCTGGAGAGACACAGCTCTACCTGAGAGGTGCTATAGGCAATGATTCTCTGTATAGGTAGTCTGGGCTCAACGGCAGGGTCTCAGAGTGATTGGCGAGCCGGTGGTGTCTGGATTGGCGTTGGACGACTCGCTGATGTGGCATCCTGACTTCAAGATTGCCGCGCAGTATGTTATGAGTCCACCCATCCGCAGCGCCGAGCACCGGCCAGAGCTGAAGAAGGCGCTGGCAGGGGGCCTTTTACACCTGGTGGCAACAGACCACGCAGTGTTCAACAGCACACAGAAGGAGGCGGGAAAGGGGGACTTCCGTAAGATTCCAAACGGCGTGAACGGCATCGAGGAGCGCCTGCATGTGGTGTGGGAGGAGATGGTGTGCCAATGAATAATGCAAAAGACACAAACATGAACCCAACTGATAGTGCGTGGCACTCTGCTTAGTACGGTCAATGTGTGCCCAGTAGGGGCTTGTGCATGGCCAAGTGTCAGCATACAGCTGCAGTGATCTCAGGCACGCCATAATGTTACGTAAGGTGATGGTGTGATGAGCAGGTTCTGTCCGGAAAAAGGAATGTTTGAACCTCTCCACATCGGTTCACATTGGGGCCCCTGATAGTGACACATTGTTTGCAGGTCAACACTGGGCTTATGTCGCCGGAGCAATTTGTACACGTGACCTCTGCCAAGGCAGCGCAGATTTTCAATGTGTTTCCGCGGAAAGGGTCTATTACAGTTGGCTCAGACGCGGATATCGTTGTGCTTGACCCACGTGTCAAGCACACTATATCTGCAGCAACTCACCATTCACAGATGGACACGAACGTGTATGAAGGCAAGACCATTAAGGGCAAAGTAAGTGGCTGGTGTTCTGCGCCGGGCTGCATGAAACCTATGACATCGATTGCCATTCTTCATGGTTCACCGTCTGTAGCCATGCAGGTGGTGACAACAATCAGCAGGGGTAGGTTAGCATGGCACAACAATGAGTTCCTACTGTCCCCTGGATCATCCCGGTTTATTTCAACACCACCTGGAGGCCCTATGTTTCATGGCTTAGCGAAACAAGATAACTTTAAGGCTGTGCATCCTGCAAGCGTTGCTCACTTGTACAACAATCAGCGTCTGCTGCGGAGCATTGATGGCCATGACGAGTTGTAGAGAATGCAAGATCCCCGCCAGCCAGCACTTGGGCCCAGACCGTGTCAAGCAGGTTTCTTTAGCAATCGAGCTTTCGACAACGGCATCTGCGTTATGTACAGCATATGCTATCGAGTTTGTATCCAGGCCCAGATGTTGGAATTGCATTCTGATCGGGCAAACACATGTCATCAATATGATGCAAAGGTCCCTATTGCCAAATCACGCCCTGTAACTACACTGCTGCATCAGTCGACCGCCTTGCCACACTGCCAGTGCTTGGCCAGTCATCAGCGAACGCATGCGTCACGCTAGTGCTGTTATGGTCCATGCCTGCAGCTCACTCGGACCATGAGTTGAGCTTATCCTTGTTCTTGTACGCTGGGTGCTGCAGGATGGCTTGGAACAGCTGCGTCCCCCTCAACGCATTTGTTAGTGGCAAGTGGCCCTTGGTTGCTTCATCGAGATCGTACATAAACTCTGCAGGCCATGCCCGGTAGTTGAGGTTCTCGCCTGTGAGCCAGTCAATGGCCAGGAAGAACTTTGACCACTGTTCATTACATGCCCGCCAGATCTGGCGTTGCACAGAGAACCCAAATTTGCCCCTTGATCCCGCTTTCCACAGCTCATCGATGGTCGTCATGTCGTCTACAGGAATCTCCCCGACCTGTAACACTTCCCAATGCTCGGCCAGGAATCACATGCAGCTGCAAGATACTGTACTGCATGTGACACCGCTGCAGCGGTAAAGCAACGGGCCAGATAGTGTCAGTGCCACATCACATTATTCGCTGTATCAATCCGGGGCAAACCTCTGAGAACCAGACCCAGCCACGTTCTTGCGCAGCTTCCCCAGCCACCTCTATGAGAATTTTGCGGTGGATATCATCAGCTTTCAGAAAGTCCTGCTCCTTGAGTGCTTCCCTCAAGGGCTCATAGTCCACATCACGCTGCAGCAGCCACCCGGCGTCACGAATGGGACACACTAGGGCCACGCGACTGGCACAGCATATCCAAGCAGGACCCCACAGACGCAGCTATATGATGCAGTGTCTCAGGAACTTAGCGTCGATGGACCCTGATTGGTGAAAAGTTACCGGATGCGTGCAAGAGTTCCACGGCTACCGACGGGGACGTGTTCCGCGATCTACCAATTACCGTACCGAGAGAACCCGCACCCCAGATTTCAGTTCCACAGCGTCCAGCGCACACTCAATGCTGTCTCCTGCGCTGCTTATGCCACTGCTTTTTGGGCCCAAGACATCTGCAGACGAGCTTTGGAACAGCGGCACATCTTCGAACTCCGTCGACGAGCTGCGGCAAACACACCGTTGTCGGCGCGAAACGTTCAAGTGAGACGATAGGGTATGCTGCGGAGTGCGAACACTCGCTGAACGCGGGGATTGAACGGGTGAACAGGCTTTCATACTGGAGCCGCGACGTCTTAATGTTTGAACAAAACTGCTTTCCTACACGCTCAGCGAGTCCACACACACTCCTGTGATGTGATGGATGTGTATGGTATATAGAAATCGTGCCATCTCTGGTGACAACAGCAACGGGCAGCGTTCAGCGTATCTCTTACAATGCATGCGACTGCTGCACGTGCAGCCGCGTTTTGGGATACGTGCCAACAGTAGGTGCACGTTACTCTTGGTGGGTCTCAACACGAGTAGCAGTGCAATTCGTCTGCAGGTCTGGCATGAGATCGCGTAACCCCGCGATCAAGCATACTCATCAAAATCCCTCAC
>JAUMHO010043782.1:0-35017 GCA_032360965.1 Ulva armoricana
CACCTGGAGCCGTGCATGGCAAGGCGCCGAGGCTGGACTGAGCGCGCACAGCCAGGGGAGGCCACCTGTGGCCCCCCCGGGGCCCCCCCCCCCCCCCCCCCCCCTCGTTCTGCACAGGCTCCCATCACTGCTACCTGCGTCGGTCCGACGGCCTGCCCGCGACCGGGAAAGCGGCTGTGTTCCGCCGCAGAGAACGCGCTGGGGGGCGCGACCTGCGCATGCATTGTTGTTGCGTCCTCCGCCTGCAACTGGGGCCCTCAACCGATCGGCAGGTCGACGACTGCGTGTGCGATGTGCGGCTCCTATTGCAACAGCGGCCGTGGCCACAGCTGCGTCCAGCATCGGCGCTCGCGTCTTGGAACCTGATCAACACAAGACATCGTCTGTAAGCACGCGGTGAGCCTTCTGGAGGGAAGGGCGTGGTACAGAGAAGCATGGCCAACGCTGCCGCAGGCGAGCCGACGAGGCCGAACGGCGGTGCATGCGTGTGTGCAGGAGCGCCGGCGGAGCTGCAGCCGCTGTTTGCGCTGCACGGCCACAGCGAGGCCGTCACGGCCGTCACGATGCTCCACGCCGTCGGCCGCCTGGCGTCGTGCGGATCAGACGGCCTCCTGCTGCTGTGGGACTATGTCTCGCGCCGCCCAACGCGGCGCATCCAGCACACGGCGCCGCTGCTGTGCGTCGCGGTGCGCGCCGACTGCGACGAGCTCCTCGTCGGCTCCCAGGATGCGGCCATCCTGCGCTTCCCCATGCATGAGCCGGTACGTAGTCGGACTCTCTGCACGCTTGTTCGCGCTGGATGGCACGATCTGCGGCGGGTCCCCTGTAAGGCCATCGGACTCCATGGACTGTTGGAGGTGCCAACGCGTCACATTGGTACACGAATAGTTGCTACAGCGAAGCATGGCCATGAGTTGCGGTTGCACTTGACGTTGCGTGTGCTTACAACGTACCGTAGTTTCCACTTGCCGATTCGAATTCAGACTTCGTGTACCAGTGAGCCACCAATGCATATAGCGCTAGGGGTAACGCGCGCAACATCAACTGTGCAGTGGGAAGTGGAAATTGTTTCACACTCGTGGATAGCTTGGCTGATCAAATGCATGGCTGCAGGACCCGCCGCAACAGCCAATCACAATGGAAGAAGCTACCTCAAGAGTGAAAGACAGCGGGAGCAGGGATGACTGTAGCCAGGGCATGGCTCGGTTTGGAGTGGTTGCAGCAACCTGCTCAAGTGTGGGACGTCTTGGTGCGAGGGCGGACGCACTGATGCAAGGTGGCGAGTGTGACGATGATGAACGTCCTCCCCTCGTGACGCATGCAAAGCGACCTAACAGCCCACTCGAGCCTCTTCCAACGTGTGCTGTCGACTCCACATTTGGCAGCGGGGCAGCATAGGAGTCGAGACCGTGGACACCGGAACTGGATATATGTGTGGAATATTGCAGACGATACCAGTAGAAAGCACTCTAAACTATGGTTGCCCAACACTGGCTTGCATGCAGCGGCACATGGAATAGTAACACAGCCATGGGTGACAACCCCAGGGGCGAAGGGTGATTGGAAAATCAAGGTCGAGTCCAGGCTGGACGGATGCAACCACATCGTCCCCGTCGCTCACCAGTTACCTGACCACTGGCCTGTTAGCACAGATGTATCCGTCTAATTGACTGCTTACTAGGGATACTCTGCCAGATAGAAATGGGGTGCCCAAACATGACATGGACTGACAAACGCTGAGCTAAAACTGTGTTGTCTTTGCCCCGCCAAACCCGTTCGAATACATTCATACTCTGGGCGAAAAACACCTTCCACGCCACGTGAACACACCGCAACAGCATGTTCTGGTGAGAAGGCACCGGGATGGGCTGGACAGGATGTTGTTACGGTAATTTATGCTGATGTCAGTAGTGTTGGCTTCGCTTGTAAACCCAATGTCGGGTGGCTGGTATGCCGTATCCATGAAGATCCGATGATGCTTGCATTGCCACCAATCGCATATCTGAACTGCGCCCAGGCTTTCACCAACAACTTTACACCCACAACAGTGGGAAAGGCAGCTTGACATCCAGCATGGAAACTGATCATACCACTATCCAAACTTCTGCAACCTGGCCACCGTTGTAAGTGGATTGCAAACGGCTCAGACGGGCCGGCGATGGTAACATCTGACCAAAGCCTCCATTTCCAATGATCACTGATACCAGTATTTTGGCATATGCCATGGCCCCATGGGACCGGCACTCCACAGTTGGCAGCCCCTTCGACACCAATCCCCTCTCGACACGTGTTGCACAATTCAAGCCACCTCCTCTCCCACCCAGCGTCATTCCGGCAGCATCGGACGACCCAAGACATCCACAAATGCTCCACGCCTGTTCCCATAAACCGCCACGCACCAGCAAATCCCACAGTCACACTACGCATGCTGCCCATGAGGATCCAGCTGTTGCGCCAGGTACTGCAGCGCGGCGATGAGCGACCGGAACGCCGTTGCTGCGGGAACCCTGTCGAGCCCCACACTCGCCGCCAGCGTATCGTGAATCAGCTCCAGCGCCGCGACGGTCCGCCGCATCGCTGCCGCAGGGCTCTCCGCAGCTGCCAGCACAGCGCCGACTGCTCCGGCTGCAGCGCTATCCGTCAGGGACAGCATCGCCCCGGTCCTGGTCGCGATGTCAAACCCCACCCCCGCGACCCTGAACGCACGCAGCAGCGTGTCATACCCCACCGCTGCCAGGGCTGGGTGCCGAAGGAGTTCGCAGGAGACATAGAACCGCTGTGAGGCCCCGTCATCAGTCGTGCTCAACGCCGGTGCTGACCCCGGGCCCGCCGCGCCGTCGGTGCTGCTAGGCGTGCTGGGAGCGGCTGCGGAGGGCATGCGCAGCGGCCCGGTAGGGGTGTCGGCTGTGGATGCCGCGTCACCGAGTAGCGTGTACGTTCCGCGGCGGGGTGTGAAGTCCCCCGCAGCAAGGAAGTCGAACAGCTGGAAGGCGGCGAGCGCGGGCGAGGCGCCGACGGAGATATCAGTGGCCCACATACGCAGCATGGTGTGGGGGTCATGCAGGACGGAAAAGTCGATCGTGGCATGGCCTGCACGTCACAGAGGCCCACGTCTCGGCTCCAACCAGGGAAAGTATGGTCAAGTGCAGGGCAGCTGAGCGCAGCTGCGGCGGAACAAGAGCCAGCGCGTGCTGGTTGGCCTTGGGTGCACAGAGGAGGGTGGGGGGGGGCACCGATGAAGGAGTGCTCAGCGAGCTTCTCGCCGACGGCCGTTGCGGCGTCGGCGAGCGCGGCGTGGGTGACCGAGACCTGAGGGAATGCGTGGCCGACGCAGACGTAGGTGGGGCTGAAGATGCGCTCCATGGTGGCCACCACGCTGACGGCGCCGTGGGGGCGAACGAGGATGCACACGGCGGGCGCGCCGAGCGGCTGCGCCGGGGCCGCCTCCACCACTGCCCCGCGCTCACGCACGGCCTGCACAGCTGCGGCTGTGGTGCGCACAGGTGTTTGTGGCAGACATGCAAGGCTCGCAAGCATGCCTACGGCTGCAAGGGCTTTGATTGCAGGGCACACGTGTGGGGGAACGGTCTGCAAGGGCACACATCTGCATGGGATGGCTGCGATATGGATATCTGACCCGGTCTGCATATCTGGTCAGATGGCTGCCTGCTGCCTCCACGGGATGCTCACCTCACAGGATGAGCTTGCGGCGTCACTGCTTGAGAGCAGCAGCAGCACGAGGTGGCTGCGGGAACACCTGCTCGCAGCTGAGCAGATGCCGCAGAAACGAAACCGCTTGACGTGCCACCCACTAACCAGTAGTGCAACCGGCCAAATCTGTGTATTGCAATGCGTGCTCATGTGCGCATCGCAAACTTTGCTGATGCACCAGCTGGGCCGGTTGATACATGCAATTCTTGATGCAGCAACACTCTCCCCTGACAATCGAGCGCTTCAGCATCGTCACCACTCGTTCCACGCTGTCATCCGCACAGAGTTTCCCAGAGAACGGGGACGGGCACAGACCTGCACAAACGCGCGGTAGCTGGGGTACACTGCGGGGGCGACGACAGTCAGCGCCGTGCGCAGGTGCCGCAGCAGCAGCGCCGCTAGGCGCTGCACCGCGGCGAGCCGCTGCTCGTCCACGTCCTCTGCGGCCACGCTGGCCTGAGTGACCCCTGACTCGCCGCCTGGCGCGGCAGCTGGTTCGGTGGAGGTGGAGGCGGCGTGGCGCGCCGTGGCCAGCTGCCGCAGCATGTCGGTGCGGGCGGCGGCGAGGCCGGGCACGTCCACGGCGTCAACAAACGCCACGCCCGTCGCAGTTGGTTCGTCCTCCAGCTTGATGAGCCACCTCTGCACCGCGGCAGAGCTGCAGCGCTTGAGTATACATGCCGAAGTGCAAGCAATCTGTCTCAGCGGCAAGGAGGGGGCTTGAACGGTTAGCTCCAAAGTGCACAGCAGCAAGCCCGGGAATTAGAGCTCAGCTCACGTGTGTGCCAGATGCGATCTGTTGCTGTGCCAATCTCTAAAATGTAGCCCTGGAAGCTCCGGTTTGTGGCGTTTGCAAAGAGCCTTCCGATCTAGAGGCTGGTCGTGGCCATGTAGTGAAGAATGTGCAGTGCTGAATGCAGTGACGCTGTGAAGGACGATAGCTATCCGGACACATCCACCGCCTGCGACTGCGGCGCCGTGAAGCCAAGGCGCAGAAACACCACGTGCAGACTGGCAGCGTAGCAGCCATGCTGCGGCAGACAGACAGACAGGCTCTGCACCTATCAAGGGGAGCACACCAAGTGCTTTGTCAACAGAGTGTGAGGATATGAGCGCGCACGCACGGGTGACTAAGATCGCTGGGCGGCACACAAAGAGATAACTGTGTCTCCGCCAAGCGCACAGCCGGATGGTGGACTGCAGTTGCAAGCACGGAGCACGCGCACGCACGCGATGTTCAAATCAATGAAGCCTAAACTGGGCATCGGCCACAGCCCGCCTACGCACGGACTTGGCTGTGGGACGGGACGGCTGCCAAACATGCAAACAGTCAACACCATGCGCTCCGTGACAGTCGCACAGCACGCGTGCCAGCAGCAGAATCCCCCAGGCACATGCTGTCATGCATGCATGTACGGAGCGGCACCTTTGTGTGCCTCGTGCCCGGCTGCAGCATTGCAGCTGCAATGTGCTCGCACAGCAGCCGGTCCTTCCGCTCCTGCCGCTGCGGCGGCGGCGGCGCCTCCGCCACGTCCAGCTCCCCCCCGGCCAGCGTGAACGTCAGCTTGACCGTCGACCCTGCGCCCGCACGGGCCACCCCAAGCTCCCGAGGCGCCCTCTGCCCACCCCAGCTCGGACTTAAGCCCCCTTGTAACTCCGCAGCCTCCCCCGCCGCGGCTCCGGCGCCCCCAACGCCGCCCGCAGCCAAAGCGCCCTCGTCTGCGCAGGCCACAGCTGGGCCTTCGGCTGGGGGGATTGTGACGCCCGGGGGGATGTTGACGCGTGCCTGCCGCAACAGCGACCGGGCCCCGGACTTTGATGAGACGGCGGCAGCAACGGCGGGGGCCGCGCCAAGCACCGGAAGCCCCAGCGCCACCGCCAGTTCGACGTCCGCGTCTCCGACACCCCCTGGCATGATGAATGCCTCACGGCCGAGCGTGGCCCTCGCCAGGCGCCGCATGGCTCCTGGGCTCGCAAGCACCTTAGCTGCGAGCGGCATCCTCTGCGGCAGACGCGACGCGTTCTCCGCGTGCACAACCGTGAGCCGCGCCGACGCAGGCGCCTCCACCCCGCCCGCCTCGAGCATTCGTCGCCAATACTCCTCCACCTCTGATGGTAGCGGGTTTGAGACGACAAACACGACGTCTGTCAGCGGATCCGCAGCGTCACACACCCGAGGGAGCTGCGCCGTCTCCATGGCGCGCATGCTCGGCAACTGCCGCCCGGCGCCGTCACATGCGCCGGTGCTGCCGTCGGCGAGCCGCGCCTGCGGTGCGACGCCCGGCAGATGGATGATGACACGGTGAGCCTCCCGGGCGGCCTCCCAAGAGGACCGCAGGGAGTGCTGCAGTTGCGCGAACCGCTCGGCGCGGTGAGAGCGGGCGTCGGCGATCCGGCGGAGAGCCCGCTGCCGCATCCGTAGCACTCGCCACTCCGACTGGATGACGCGGCACGCGCCGTGCTTTCTCCTCAGCACTCGCATGTTCTGCATGCATTGCAGGTCAGCCATAGCTACGCCATGGATGAACGGTCCCATGCACACGCGTTGACGGGCCGGCTTGGGGGCCATACCGGGAGGCAAGGACATAGCATCGGATGATACACCGGAGGCTAATGCCGATGTGAGCTGCAACATGCCACCTACGCCCACAATTGCAACAGTGCCGTTGATGGACATGACCATGCACCTGAGTTATCACTCATGCGCAACGAGCATGGGCGACATCTGGAGATCACCGGCTCTGGAGGCATGCACAGAGGTGGCACACAGCAGCGCTGTGGTTGAGGCGATCGATCGCATATCGATGCCCATCCCCGACGCGTGTTGAGTGGCGTGTCTGCCTCTGTGCAGTAGCGCACACGACCCTCACTGCCGAGGTATCGCGTCGCTTCAGGGTGCAGGCAGAGGGGCGCGTGGCCTGGTGCTGGAGTGGAGGCGTGTCAGCCACGGCGAGGCGCACCCGACGGGCGTGCAGGCCCCGCATGAACGCCTGGATCACCACCACGGCCGCCGCCACTCCATTCGGCCCTCGGAAGCGCTGCCCCGGCCGCTGCAGCACCTCCGCGACCTCCTGGATGTTCTCGATGCACGCCAGCAGCCGCTCGACCGCCAGCGGCGGCGGGGCCGGGCCCCCGTCACACGCCGCCACCGCTGCCTCCTGGCCCAGCTGCAGCACCACTCTCCCAGATACAGTCGCCAGGGGGACCGCGTACTGCACGCAGATGGCCTCCAGCTGCACGAGCACCCCGGCGGCGGCCGGCCACACGTCGCCGCAGGTCCGCCGGAACGACTCATACTCCGGCGTTGTGTCCAGCACCTGCCCCTTCCGGATGATCACGCTGTGCGCTGAGAGCTCGTCCATCAGCAGCTCATACTGACGCGCCTCCTCGTCTTCTGCGGTGGCCCCGGGCTCTGTCCTCCCAGCGTCCGTGCGCTCACAGCCTCCCACTCGATGCGCACCTGATGGGCCCAAGCCATCGCCCCCCCGGCATGAGCCATGTGCGTCGTCACCGGACAGCAACGACACTGCCGAAACCATCATCGCCGGCCCAGCTGCCAGCGCACTATCCTCGCTCGACCCGCGCGGCTCCACGTCCGGCGCCCCCAACCCCTGCACCTCCGCCATTCCATCGCGTGGCCTGCCCTCCTCTCCGGGGACCACGGACACCTGGCGCCCCCCTGCTTTAGCGTCTGCAACTAGCCGTGTCACAACTGCCCGGTCCGTTGCCTCGCAGCTGCCATGTGCATGCGTTGCGCTCGGCCCTCTTGGGGACCGGGCAGCCGTTCTATGTTCTGCACTGTGACGCACATCCTGTGAATCTGCACTGTGTGCCACGCCCTCGCCCATGCTTCCTGTACTGGAGCCACTGTCACACGAGCTCTGCCTGGTCATCGAGGCTCGCACTGCATCTGCGCCACCGGTGCGGCCACTCGAGTCCATAGCTGCAGCCGCCTTCGTCTCCTGCGTTGCTTTATACCTGCGCGCCCCCACTCGCGAGTACAGCCCATACTCTTTGGCAGCCTCGGGTACGCTGGGGGAAGCGACAAATCGCTCTTCGTGGGGAAGCAGGTGCACCGCTTGAGAGTGCAGGACGTTGGACTGGCCCGTGAGAGCTCCTGTGATGTCCGCATGAGGGGGAAGCAGCCCCCGGTTTGCGAGGTGCAGGAGGCCACGTTTCACCTCGCGATCCAGACATGATAGAAGAGCGGTAGTGTAGTCGTGAGTGTTGGTGGAGGTGGCGGAGCTGGGCAGCGGGTTTGGTGCGGGAGCAGTGGAGCCTCTCGCCAGGCTGCTGTGTAAGCAGCTGTGACCACTTGGCATAGCAGCTGGCATAGAGCACGGGATCCCATACCGACTCTGCACATCACATCATGTGTGTGGCGAGTTAGGTTGTTATTTTGCAACGGAGGAAGCTAGGTTGCACATTCCTGTAAGAAGTGCCTGGCAGCAATGGTTGTTGGATTTGCGATGTAGCCTGACTTGACCGGCTGCATTGCATCCATGCGATCGACTGCTGCTTTTTGAGAGTGCCATGGCAGCGTCTTGCTCTGCATTGTGACACGTCCTTTCGCATCTTGTGCAGCTGATGACTCTGCTGTTTCCGCCTGCATGAGCCAGTTGCATGTTTGATGTACATGTGCTTGCTACGGGGTCGTAATGCTCGACATCATCGTACCTGGGATTGCAGTAATACCGCATTTTGAATGGTTTGGAGGCGTTGCAAACCTTCATCCGACGACACGTGCTTGCGTAGCGCATGAAGCTCTGTGAGGACCTGCAGCACCACAACCAGCGTGTATTTTCTTCACCTCCCGAATAGAATCGACTCCTGTGTGATGGCTCTGTTTCTCGCAACAGGTTTGCACGCACATGAGCCAGTCCTGGTTCGTCCGGAAGTGGCTGGTCGTGTACTGATTCAATTGGGCCAGTCATGCCGGTAATCCTATCGACGATGTCTATACGAAAGTCAGGCGCCTTTCTGGAGGCTTTCAATGTACACCTCTAGTACGTCATGGCGACCCAAAGCCGGGTCCAGCTTGCGCACAGGAGATAGCGCCTCCATCGGCCCGTGCGTGCAGTGCTAAGATCATGAACACATAACACCCATTAAACAAGTGCAGCATAGGTCATGTTGATCACTACTTAACTATATCATGTGCAGTCATGAACACGGGCAACACCTCTGAGCAACACCTGTTTGTACATGCATGGTGCAAAGGACAGAGTTCATAGCAAAACGCCTTGCCTTCATCAGATTATCCCCATTCCTTCCTCACGCCTAGGCTGGCGGGTCCACGTGCTCGCAAGTGCCATTGCCTTGCAGTGCTGGCGTTTTAGAATGGTGTACCCTGCCATTCCAGTGTGGCAACCTGCACAGTCATGGTGTTCAGACACCTCCAGAACCAAGGATCTGTCCGACCATGCCTGGCAGTAGAAGACTTACTTAGATCCACGAAATAACACGCCATGGTCTCGAAGCCACGTCCGAGGTATCCGGATGTGTTTTGTGCCTATCATCACCTGTTCGGGCTGCCCGACGCTGAAAAGGTCATCATCTACTTAAACTCAAGGAACACAAATCAAGCAGACTGACGTACAACCTACGGCTGTGTCAGCTGGGGCAGGGCCTGTTCACTCTTCAATCTGATTCAAGCTCGCTTGGCAATGGACTGTCTCAGGATGCGACCGTGGGAAAAATAGGAGAAGTCCAGGTAGGTCCGGGTCCAAAGCTTTGTGCGGCTCCTACATGAAAAATCCACATCAGTGCTGGGAAACTTGGATGGATGGAACCGAGTCAACAATTCACATCCTCGAACGACAGCTTGTACTGACCAACGGAGCCACTGGCATGACTGAGGTGAACGTTAAGGGGCCTTAAGCGCCACACATATTCATACCATGGTCACAAATGCACAGCAGATGGGAGTCATGACAGCAAGGTATTGCTTGCTCACACAGCGTACCATGATGTTGTTAGGGAAGAAGTAGAAGTCACCCAGGGGGGTCCCAAAGTCACCCTCATATGTAGTTCGGACGGGTCGAAGCCATACCGGGACCAGGCATCCCAACAGCTCAGAATTCTCTGACAGGTCCAGTGCTGCCAAGCCTCCCTGCAGATGAAACGCTGCGTGCACATGTGTGCATGCTCAAAGCTGTGCCTCGCGATGCGTTGGTAGCAATGGTATCGAGTTATCAGGCACTCGCCACAGCATCCTGGAGCCGCACGTGTGGACTCGCGTGTACAACTCTGATCCATGATCAACAGCGATGAACACAAAGCATGGCGCTGCTACATAGCAGGAGCAGGCCTGTGGGTGTGCGAGTGATACCTGGGTCTGCAGTGTGGGTCGCCATGTAGATGTTGCAGAAGATGAAGCTTGTTACGTGGGCAAGCTTGCGGCACCTCGTGGTGAAAGACGTGGACAGAAGACGTTGTGATGTGGAGCTCTGTGAAACCAGTGCGTTGTTGTGTAGCTGGATCTCAGAACACATGGCGAATGGAGGTCGAAATCACTGCCACCAGTCATCTGCACATGAAGATGCACACCATCGCTAGAGCAGGAGCAGCAAATGACAGGAGCCCTCCAGGCCCAGGCCGGCAGAACAAGTGGACAGCTGCAAGCATGGCGAGGCATGCCACGTGCTTGGAAACCTCATGTTGGACATGAATGTCATCACATTGTAGCCTTAGCTGCTACGCCATCAACTGGGCCCCCGTGCGCGCTACTGGTACTGTTGGTATGCAACTGCCTGTTTCATCTGAATACGTCTGACACGCGAGGCTTTTCATTGGTTTTGTCGAACGAAGGCAGGCATTCTCAGGTTGCTGGTCCACAGTGGCGTTTCAGATGAAGTGGAGGTCAAACCTGATGCCAGAGGAAGTTGCGCCAGTCCATGTCTGCCTGAGAGACAACAAGCTCACTGTTGCGCTGGCAGTAGCCTAGATTCACGGAAAAAGATTCGGTTTCCTTCGGGAACTCTTTCGCATGAAAAAGCAGTCCCAGTGTCTGCTGCTTCGTCAGGAAAAGGTGGGCGTGAAACAAGTCAAATCGATCCAGGTTGACCTGCACGTAGAGAGGCGAGGATGAAATGCCATCGCTACAATGGTCAAGCATGTTGCCACCTGCAGAGCGCACAGAGTCTGTGATGATTCAGACAAGGCATCAGGCAGGCAGCGACACAGATTGGATGGACAGGCACACCACGTACCGCCCACACCAAGGACCATGTCAACGGCCATATCAGCATTGCTAGTCCAGAGCATGACACTGGCCATGAAGGACAGGAGGCGTACGCTTGCAGCCACTGCATCAGAGCAATTGCGTCGAGGTACAGGCAGTCAGGCTGGAACCACACCTGAGGCATGTACCGAATTCGAATAGTGGCCTCGTGGATCGTAGCAAATAGACTTGTGACAAAGCGGTTGATGTCTGGATCTGTGAACACAAAGCCATTGTCCACAGGAAACAGACTGCACTTGTCTGCACTGGCACATTGGATATCCGGGAGGCCTTCAGGATACAGATGCAAGTGCTGATGAAGGTTCTGTACGTCCTTTGCTACGGCAGACTCCACTCTTAGCCAGGCCGTGGGCGACCACGTTTCTGCCAAAATCGCGACTCTGTCACATGTGCCACATGGAACTAAGGAGCAGATGTGCTGCAGGAACCTACATAAGGACATCAGTTCATGATGATGGAGCTACATCCTTATCGTTTGGCCTGATAGGCTGCCGTGGTCTTCGCCACTCTGGATGGGCCCTGGGACCGCACCATTTGAATGGCTGCTCTGCAAAAGAAACGCGCCCGCAGCATCCCAAAACCTGTTGAGAAATAGTCTCACATGCCTGTTTACTTTCCTCAGCCACACTTCTGATGCACCTACTTTCAGAAAGAGAGCACGGATGATCGCGCGCCTTGATTACAGGCGAGCGTGATGCTGTTATTCCACTAACAGCCACGCAGGAGATCGCGGCAAGCCTGATGCTAGATGCTAGCATTATTTCCAGAAGCACGCAGCCATATTATGCCTGATCGCTGCACTGCCCTGGGACCCGCTCAGACAGGTGACAATGGTACAATCGTACAGAAGAGGAAAGGACTCCCCATGCACCGTAGATTGTGCGCGAGTATACTGCATATTCGTAATCTCATCTAAGGTCGTGCCGAAAGCTATCAGCGGCCTTCGCTCGTTTGCGTCGCAACCCATACGCTGGAATCACCTCTGTGGCATGGCTACCGGTGCGCATAAATACCTCCTAGCACAGTCTATTCCGTAGACCAACTTCTGACATGCCTCCCCACCACTTTGGTCCATTACATGCGCAGAGAAGAATAGAATTATAGCAGCCTTGTGTGCATATACGTCGATAGTCCCCTCAGACCATCATTCGTGCCCTAGTCCCCACCGATGGACTCTCCGTTGAGGTGGTCTATGCAGGCAGCGCCTCTCCACAACCGGAAGTTGGTACACCTCACACAAAACGATTTGGGTAGTCCCAATCACCATGCTGGGTAACACCTTGATGGAACCGCCCCAGGCCACTGCAGCCGCAACCGCAGTACACCTTGTTACTTCACTGCGCGCATGACGCCGCTTCTTATGCACATGGACAAGCTCCCGACCGCATGCCACGGCGATCGGCTGCAAAACATGAGGAGCAAGGTGTGCCGCGGAAACCATGCCGGCTGTAATGCAAGGGAAAACACGGTTACAAGGTGAGCTGGTCCCCGGTGACAAATCAGGCCATAGCCTTATGACTCGCCCTGAAGTCAGACACAGCACACACTGATGGGCCGAACGATCACACACAGAGTAGTGTGACACCAGGAGGCCCTCAGTCAGGCAGCATTGAACGGCCGTCCCGTCCCGCACGCTGACGCTTGCTGTATCACTGCAACACCCGGCTGTGCCTGACCGTCGCGGCACCTCGCTCCAGGCGCACTTCCACTCGCCCCAAGCATCACCACAAACGCATCATCTCCATAAAAGCCTTACAGGTTGAGCGTCCTGAGCCAGGTGGTGGATTCAGTCGCACGACAGGCTCAGGAATGTGTTGATCATATGTGGTACTCATGTGAAAACCTGCCCACACAGCCATCAGAGGCAGCGCTCGTATGGAACAGTGCCCCAGCAAGCTTTACAGCAGGCACCCTCACAGCCTGCTCTGCATGCCCCCAGCCACAACCAGAGTCTCGCCGGTGACATAAGCTGCGTCGCTTGAGACCAGGAAAGCCGCGGCCCCTGCGATCTCCTCCGGAGTCCCGAGCCGTCCGAGCGCTGTGGCAGCCTCCTGCAGACAGCGCGGCCCATCTGCAGCTGTACACCGGACATGGTCGCCACGTGTTTTGAGCGTTCCGGGCCGGCACAGGGGGGGAACGGCAGCAGAGTACAGGCCGCTGTGCCAGCGCGCAATGAGGGCCCCCAGGCTGCGATCACTGCTGCCGTGCTGTGGGCGCATGCTGGTGAACTGGATGAGAAGAACAGGGGTCTACTGCAAGAGATGGCACGGCAACGGGGGACTGGCGCGGGCAGCTGCTTTGTCGGCACACAAACCGTGCTGTGGCATCCGCCACACACCAGCGACTCGCACGCTACGTACACGCTGCGTACACGCTGCGCGCACGCTGCGCACACGCAGGGCACACGCTGCGCACACGCTGCGCACACGCTGCGCACACGCTGCGCACACGCTGGGCACACGCTGCGCACACGCTGGGCACACGCTGCGCACACGCTGCGCACACGCTGCGTACACGCTCATGTTCAAGGTGCAGACTCACCAGAGCTCTACCTCAGCACTGCACACGCCATGACTGATCACCCGGATCACTTGAATTATCAAACGATTCAATGCAAGTACTCGGCACTGCACATCAGCCGCAGCCACGATAGCATGGCCTCTCCTCCAGAAGCAGAGTGCGCACTGCTGAGACCTACAGGAGATCGCGGCACGCAAACTTGCGACATGGAGATTTCTGGCCGCCACGGTCGCCTCGCATCACACATACATGATACACACATGAGCCAGGTGTGTCCCGGGGGGACGTATGCCGCGGATGATTGATTAGGTGGTCTGATTCGAGACCTTTACGCTTTTCTGTGATGCACCTTTGACCGTGCCTCTCTTCGATGAGACCACATACATGAGCCATGAGCGGCGGAGGGACCCAGAGGTAGGACAGCGGCGAGTGCCTCTTGGGGACGACGGTGTGCTGTGCCTGTGCCGCTCCGTTGGAGCCTGCACCGTGTTTGTGACTGTACAGGAGGGAGCAGGCGTGAGGGCAGGAGGGGACGAGGCCTCACCTGTTCCTTGCGAAGGCCATCAGTGGCCACGAGTGCAGAGCTGAACTTGGTGGGCACAATCCCCGGCGCAATGCCATTGACACGAACGCCGTCCGGGCCCATCTCAGCTGCGAGAGCCTTCACCACGCCCAGTAGTGCGGTCTTAGACACTGCGTATGCTGAGATGGGGGTGGAAGGGCGGAAGGCGGTTATGGAGGACACAAACAGGACAGCTGAATCCGGACCGAGGTGAGGCCTTGCTGCGGCCACAAGGGAGATTGCAGCTTTGATATTGACCGAAAGGATTTTGTCCATGGCGGCTGGGGGGGTATCGAGGAGTGGGCCCATGGTGGGGTTGACAACAGCGTTCAAGATCAGCACGTCGATTCGCTTGTACTCCTGCTGTGCTCACCGAATTTCAACAGGTAGTGCTGGGACAGCGAAATATTCGGCACGTGTGGCTGTGAACTGTCGTGGTGCTATACACATCTGGGTCTCTGACGTGGTCACACGCATGCACAGCGGTGCATCAGTGTGCCCACCTGGTGACACAGGCAAACTTGTCATGAATAATGCAGCAGGGACATGTAATGATGGATTCCGCGCCTGTACTGCAAGCCTGAGTAACGCTGCACGCTGCTCGTCTGAAGCGACATGGCATGGCATGCCAATGCACCTGATGCCTTGCTTTCGCATCAGCCCGAGAGCTTCATCAACCGAGTTTTGCTTCCGGCTACTGATAACAACTGCAGCCGCTGCTTGTGATCACCGGTATGCCCATCGCAATTTGGGCCACGGTCGGGGATATTGCGCGTCTCACAGCGGCTTGGGCAGGTGGAGGGACAGCGAGCGCTACCTCGAGCACCTTCTTGTCCCAGCCTGATGGCGGTTGCGAGGCCTATGCCGGCTGTCGAGCCCGTGATCACGACGACCTTGTCCTTGAACCGCTTTCCAAAATCGTGTGCTGCGGCATTGCTCCCCATGCTTCTCTGGCGACCGTCGCTGTGATAGAACGCAGATTGCCACAGGTTGTCCTAGCTCATACGTAAAACTACCGCATGCTATTCTCATTCCTGAGCTCGGTGTCGCAGAGATGACCAAACTTTAGCACCATCGTGCTAAACACGTTGTCTCACTCACCAGCGCTGAGACTCACAGGAGAGGGTAGCGCAGGTGTGCACGACACCAACGATGTCATCTTGAATTTGGTGGACACGCGTGTTGGGCATGCAGTAACTCGGTATGTACGGAGCAGTGACGTCGTGGCAAATGCAGATGCATGCCACATCTGTCCACAGTCACACCCACAGGAAATGCGACAGGCACACCCGCACACCACCAGCAGAGCATGAGAACACAGTATCAAATAAAAATCACCGGAGTTTTTCCATCGGAGAAGCTCGCAGTGAAGCATCAACAATGCATGCCTGTACCACTCCATTGCCGTCGCACACAAGTCACTGTTGTTGATGAACGGGCACACATGCGCACTGTTGCAACGTGTCGGCTGGTATGACATGGGAGCCCAGAACCATCGGTGAGATAAACAGAGGCTCACAGAGTGATTGCATCGAGTCTGTGTCAAGTAGACAGGGCGCTTCATGCTGCGACGCCAGCAAGAGCCAGTCGACAGTGGGCCATCGTGGAAGCGGAAAGCACATCAACTGACATTTGATGCCCGCCTGCATACTAGACGCAGTACCTACCAGCTTTTGTGTGTCCAGTTGCTTTGTGGTGGATCTTCAGTATGCACAGAGGGGGTTTGCACTCCCCTTCTCACCACGTTCACCGGGAGAACGCACAACCTGCGCCCCCAATCGAATGTTTGGGACGATATTTGGACACAACAAGAAATATTAGATATCACCGGGGAACGTGGTGATCAAGGGAGCGGATACCCCCATATGCACAGCCCCAGTCTTCTTTCCGGATGTATGTTTCCAGATGTACGTCTTATCATGAATTGATCCCATGAACATCTGGGTCTTGTGGCAACAAAAAAAATATTTCTACATGGAATCGGGCATCAAGCCAAACCCAAACGGGCATTGGCCACAGCACCCCTACCGGGGGCCAGCTCTAGATTGGGTGAGGTGCCAAATCCAAGGAGCAATCGGCCAACCGGTTGGTACCAGGTCTGCTGGCATACACTGCCATCAGCTAGCACTGCGCCAACGCTGATCCTAGACAGTGTGCAACTGCAACACTCGACGTTCTTTGCTGTGCTTATGCTGGGTCCGCTTTCCCGTGGCTTGTGCTGGTCTGTCCCAGGATCCACCTTGGCTGCGAGCAGCATCCCCTGTGGCAGACGTGACACGTCCTCTGCGTGCACAAACGTGAGCCGCGACGACGCTGGCGCCGAGGATGTGGTGGTCCGACCCAGGACCGACCCGGGCAGACCCAGGGTCCGTCCGGGTCGATCAAGTTTTAGGCTGATCTTCCCTGTGACCCTGTCTCGGTGGATGTCGCCTCGGGTTGTCTTGTCCCATTCCTGCTCGGCCCCGGCGTCATGAAGCACCATTGCTTGTGTCACGTTGCCGAGTTCTTGCTGGGTGTTTCGTGTGTTGCGTGCACTCGGCAGCCTCTTCCAGCAACTGTGTTGCGCAGCCCGTGTTTTCCCGAACGGTCGGTCCTGAAGTCGTGGCTCCGCTGTATGGCGCCCCAACCGGATGCCACCCCTGTGGCGGTGCCCCCCCTGCTCCCATCTTACACCTGTCCACCCCTGCCGGTAGGGGTGCTGTGGCCGATGCCCGTTTGGGTTTGGCGTGACGCCCGATTTGTTGTGTGTGTCAAGTCTGCAAAATCACCAGAGCTTGCTAGGTGTCGCCGTTGCGAGGGCCGGAAGTGAATACTCATGGCTGATGCATCAGATGTGCTATGTTGACATGTAGCTGCTGCCGCCAGGGTCCAAGCCGAGACCGTGATGGAGCAGTGTCTGATTTAGTGACTTTGCGAAGCCATTAAATCCGGATCCAAGGGATCAATTTTCAGAGGTGTGCCCCGACACGAGTACCAGAGTTGCTGTGGAGTCATAGCCGTGCGATGGTGGGAGTGTTGTCCATGAAGTTGGGACTAAAGATGCTGCATGAGCTTGTTGATGCGGAGTTCATGCAGAACTGTCACTAAATCGACTCGCATGAAATCGGGAGTACTGCGGGCAGTGACCCGTGAAACTTGGGGGTAGACAGAAGCATATTGGCTAGCTGTCTGTGACGATAATCAGACTTGGCCCTATGTACTTAGGTAAGTAGACTTACTCAACGCATTTGTTCCCACTTGTGGTGTGTTCGCATACTGGCGCTTACCAAAGCATACTACTTGAAATGGAACGTCTGACAAACTGTTACAGGTATACCCAGTCCAAAGTAACTACCTCGGACTATCGCATCTAAAGCATCGGTGTACCTTGTACTTATTCATGGGCCCAATGTCACACTACAACAGCATGACACCTCACGACACCCTCACTGAGTCAGGGCTGAGCTGCATTCCATATCACTACTCCTCTGTTGGACCGTTCGAGTGACATGAAATATGGCATACAATATCAAGCAATTTAGTTCAAGCAACGTAGTTCACATTTACACAAGCCACATGCTGCGAACAGCCATGCAAAATGCAAGATTACACCGAATGCGCACAGCGCTGCTGTGCTACTGGGTGATTATTTCACAACATCTCCGTGCCTAGGAATCAAAGCCCTGAACTAAAGACCTGAAGGACATCAACCATCCTTACGCTGCATTCCAAGCAAACATGTGAGGTGCCCCCGCCAAACTGGTGTACTCACTCAGCAAAAGAATACGTTTGCACAGGCCTGTACACCTCCACGATTCCTGGCTGTTGCAACAGCACAGATGGGCGAAGCGTTCATGAAAGACTCATTCCATGAGATCGACAACCCCGGTACACACGACAGTCCCACATGGCTGTCAACATAGTACTGTGAGATGCATCTACTGGCAAACACAGCAAAGGCATGCTGACACACAGCATGCTCTGGTTGTGATTGAGTCCTGCTAGACAACACCGAACTCCGCAGTTCGGCGAGGTCTGTAAATCAACTGGCGGACTTCAAGTATCGCTGCAGGCATCTTGTCTGAAAGAACTCGGATTCAGCTATCACACATACACCGATGTGGCATACCCGCATGATGCCGGAGGGTCCGTGCGGATGCGCTGGAGAACATCCTTCTACGCACCGCACTGTGAACCCGGGCAACAGCAGCTCAACATAGATTAACATTGGAATCTCACAGTGCTGATGCAGCCGTGACCACTCCGATGTGCTGTGGTTGCCCAATATGCAGCAACGGGGCATGCAGACCGGAGCTGCATCGAACCATCTAGCAATGTGCACTCCAGGCGGTGTGAACTGTCACGCCCTTCACTCGGTGAATCAGATCGCCTATAAGCTTGTCAAAGTGCAGCGTAAGTGAGGACCCTCAAGGCTTGATGGTTCACCAGGCAGGTTGCCCGGTCCAGAACTGTTGCCCACACTGAGCTTCCCTCTGCGAATCACTGGGACCGAACGATGTCGGAATTCTCCAGCTTAATCTTTTCTAGCTCATCACATGTTGATTCTACGTCGGTCGTTGTTGTTTCAATCATCCGAGCAACGGAGTCTTTTTCTTCTGGACAGACCAAACGGCAATTGTAAGCATGCGGTCATTCGGATGCAGGAATACAGATCCATGAGCTTGACAGGCACGCTGGTGTATGTTGCGTACAAATGTGGTGGGGTTTGAGACAACAGCGAGAAACCAATCCCAGTTGAATCTGATTTGAGACGTCAAGAATATACACAGGATGACCGACGAGCATTGCCATACCTCTCACACGCTTAAGCTTCTGATCCAATACATCAATCTGATCATTCAACTGGCGAACCTTTTCTTGGAATGTGCGCGCCCTCTTTCTAGCCAGTGCGGCCTCGGCAGTCAAACGGGCAACTTGGCCTTGTAAATCCGTGGCGCGCGAGTTGACAGTCTAAATCATGCGGAATGTGGATTACTAGCCAGAAATGCATGCGCCAATTGGTCACATAGACGATCACAGTACCGCGGACGGTTGTGAGAGGGCATGAAGCGCGTACACACCTTCATTGCATAGCCAGTAAACTCCTCCGAATAGCAATCAGTTAGAACTGCCATGGGAGTTTCGGCGGAACCTTCGCTGATGCAGTTTTGCAGCTGGTCCATTTCGAAGATCAGTTGCTCCGCTGCTGGGCGCCGCATCTCTCGCACCATCCTGAACACATGCGATGTCCAGCACGACCTGGGATAATATGCAATCGAGGCGTCGCACGCAAAAGGCAGGCCGATCGCACGCAGAAGCAGTGCGGGACGCGGTACCAGGTCGCTTACGGTTGCTCCGCGCAGCCTTGTAACGACTTGGGTTTACAACAAATATCTGTGGGTTTTGTGACACAGCGCGGAGCGTATGGTCGCAATTGGTGCATTTCATCTAGAATATGAATCGTGTCCTGGCACGACAGCGGACACTGTGATTTTCGTGAGATGCACATGGACTAGGCTGCCAAGCGGCGTCCAGATGAGCCCAGCTGGGGCGCTCTTGGCCACCGCACAGATGCAACTTCAAAGCGCGACTTCACATTTGAAACTGTACCCGTTCACACAGAAACCGTCGCAGCCGCATGGCCGCAGGTGCAGCCCTGCGTCTGTGGTCAACATCTGTGCAACATGCGTGCAACATGCCGTGCATGGCCACCAGCGTCCTCGGCACCGTCCACTGGCAACACCCCGCGGACGCCTCGTCCTCCGCAACTCTACTGCCACCTCCACGCGTACACGTGCGTGTGTTGGCGTAACCTCTTGCTCCCCCGATATGTGGTGGGTGTTGTAAGCTATGCATGCAGTGCATGGCACAGAGAGGTCAATAGACAATCAAAACCATACACGTATCGGGTCGCCAGACTCAAACGAGCATCGGCCAGAAAACCCCTGCATCCCTACAGGTAGGGATGGACAAAGGGGAAGCCACATCCAGTGGGGCCGGGAGGGAACGTGGAGCCACATCCCCGACATCGTCGTACAATTGGGGGTTGGGGGTGCTGTCGAGAGTGGGCGGAGGGCAAGGTACAATGCGTCATGCCCTAAGGAACGACCACTCCGAAAAGCTGACATCATTGTCGGGTGGTGCCGGTCATTTTCCAGGGTCATGTTCTCAAAATTAAACCCGATAAATTGAAATTCCTCTATCAAAATCGCAGCATGAACGCCCAACACTGGCTGACACCACATGTACTGCTAGAACACCGCACTTCCGAGGAAGCCGGCAGTGAGTCAGATAGGGGCGCAGTACACACAGTGGTGATCGGTGATGCCGGAGTGCAGCGCATAGGCGTCAACCTTGGGGGGCTTGTCACATGGGCTCCACCTCGTCTCATTGCAGCTGTAAACTTTCCACTGCACCAAGTCGAATGTCCGCCCTCTTGCCTTCCCCGACCAGATGCAGGTCTCAGGTTTCCACATCGGAATTTCCAAGTCCGTTTGCCCCAAAAAGGGCCCCACAAGGCACCCCCCTTACATAGGTGCTGCGCTCGTTTGAAACTTTGTCCGGTGCATGGGAGGGCACAGTGGGCAAAGGCGCTCCAGCGTCATGCCCAACTTATGTTTGTGTTCTCAACGCACATGGTCCCTTTGCCTGACGCCCGGTTGGGCCCAACCGGGTTGCCGTGATGGCCTGTCTTTTCAATTTTAAGTCCAGTGGTCGGAGGATGAGATAAATTTAAAGTCCGACCCCTTCTTCGGAAGATCCTGGGCTTGATTCCACCCCCCCCCCCCTCCCCCCCTCCTGGAGTTCCGACACAATCGCGTGCGATAACGTCGCTTAACACAGGAGGAGGCCCTGTGAGTTGCGTGCGGTTGTGTGAGGGGGTTTGAGGGGGTTTCCGGGTGGTTTAACCCCTTGGCTTGGTGTCCAGGTTATCCGGAGATGAGGAAGTCCTTGTCGGACATGGCGAGTAAGCGTCACATTTACATGTGGTCAAATGTCATGACATAGTATTCCTGCCTACCAAGCCCCCCCCTTTGCACTGCTTCGCTGCACTGCACCCTACCCCACCCATGCCCGCGCCGTCCACTTCTCTATTGCCCTCTTGTTCTTCAACATACCGCAATGGCAAGCCCACTTCGCACGCAGGTGCCAAACCTTCATCGCCTGCTTGCCCAACCTACTATGTATCTCATGTATCAGGGTAACAAACTGATGCTGTGCACGCTGCTGATGTTATGAAAGCTTCTCCTTCCCCATCTCAGCCGCGGCCCCGTGTGATGAATCACGGTCTGGTACTGAACCGTTATACCATGATTCATCACACCACGCCCTTCCCCCTGGCCATCACGTCCTGCCCTTCAAGGTGGATGACATTCACATCCGGAATCACAGCGCCTTTGATTACGTCTATCCACAATCAGTCACGTCTGCTCTCAACCCTGATGCTCGGTATCAGTCTGTGAACGCACACCGAGGACGTGCCACATCCGTGCCTCGTGCATAGTAACACAGCATCATTTCCTTGCCTGGTGGCGCTGGCCCGTGCCGCAATCGCAACGCCGCGACGTCTAGGCTGCAGCACCGTGTCAAAACACGCCCCATGATCAACGTCACCCGGCTGAATCAACCTCGCGCATTCCTACACCACACCCTTGTCGGCCGGGATTTTGGGTTGATCTCCTTGTAACACCACACCCCTGTCTATGGCCACATGCAGCAGCAAGCTTGACAAGCGACGCCCCGCCCCTGACCAACGTGCCATGTACGAACTCAGTTCCAGAGAGGGTGAGCATGGTGCTGGTCGGCAGCGGGTTAACAGGGCAGTGAGGTGCCCATGCACTCGCAGCCAGGCATGCATGCAAGCGCCGGGCCTGACGCACTGTTAGTCCCTCGGAAGGTACATCTGCTGCATTCTTCCACTCTTTCGGTCACAGTGGCTTTCTCACGGTGTGCGTGCACCGGGGTGGTGAAGCGGGTGGATGATGGCGGCCGTGTGGAGGCTGAGCTGGGTGTGTCTGGCATGAAGACGGCAAAGGTGATCGGAGTGGACGAGATCTCCAAAATTGACAGGCGGGCTCTGGGCGGACGCGCATTACGAGGGGTCTGCGTTGCGTGTGCAGAGGCCACCATGGCTTCAACATGTCGCAGGCAAAGCACTGGAGTCACGTCTTGAGGAACACGAAGGAGACGAGGTGAGCTGGGAGCAGGCATTTGAGCGAGTACATACTCGCTGCCGTGAGTGTGCGTGAGACATGTTTCAGCGGCTGTTGAGTGTCCCTGACAAAAGTCCAGCTTTTGCAAATTAGGTTGTGCAGTGTGAGACGGGAGCAGTGTTGCACGGTGTGTCTGCAAACGTCTGCGGCAAGGGTAGTTGTTCGGCTTGTTTGTTTGCTGGATACATGTTGGTGACCTCAGGCTGGAGCACGTGGCTGCATATCCCTGAATCGCCTGAGCAATTCAAGCTAAAGTAGCCATAGCTACAGAAAGCATGTTTGCATTGCGTTCCTCAAGACTAAACTCATGGCTGTATGCACCGGAGCATGTATGGCTGTATGCACCGGAGCATGCCAGTTCGCTGTGCCGGCAGATGAAGTTTACAAATTGTGTGTATCAATCCGAAATCAAATTTCGGTGGCCTGCGCAAACACAGCGCCACCGTCAGAGCGAACACAGGACCTCTCAGAACACCCTCTGGAGCATCCTACCATATCACGACCATGATCAATCACGGGCGCCACGTGATTATGGTTCCCACTGCCAGCGCGCCCCAGGACCGCGCTTTCCATGGCTGCCCATGCATGGACATGCGACACACACCAACTCTGGCAGAATCACACTTACATTTTGAGCAAGTGGCACCACCTTCAGGTCACGCGCCTGTGGGTTGCACACTCTGCCAGTGTCCCAGAGATGCACACGAGGGCACAGAGTGGATCTGACGGGAGTGCCAGGCGGTCTCCTCAGGTGAAGCGCCGTGCGGGCGCAGGACAGTGCCCCGCGGGGCGTGCGCGTGAGATGACGGATCTTCATGCGCAGATGTAGGGGGCAGGCGCGTGACCACGCCGCCGCATCTACAAGCTCACTGCCCGCAGGATCCCACGGCGGTGCTCCACTCGTGCGTGCACTATTTACAAAAACCCCTGGAAAACAATCCCGGAACCTCCGGCTCATTGCCTCTGGAGGCGAGCACCGCAAGTTAATCCCTGGCCCCCAGCTGGGACAGCAGCATCCAGCGCAGCCCTTCAGCCAGCGCCGCTACGCTCTCCCGTTGCCACAGATCAGCGTCGCGAGCATTTGCTGTGGATAAATTCGAATTGGCTGGGTCTCATGCGGCCTCACCAGCTAGCCCCATGCCCCCGCATCCCAAAGCTCCAGCGGCGACCGCCCGTCTGCAATTGGTACAATTGCCGGCCCGACGCGCGGGGACTCAAGGCGGCCCTGCCCGCAAACTGCCCCGCCCACCACCTGAGCCGATCGCCGACCCTTCCTCTTCCCCCGTCCGACAGTCTCCAGCCCACCCGATGAGAAGAGGCCCCCTCTCGCGCGGTCCCCCGCATGGCGGCCGCCGGCGGCGTCCATGCCCACAGCCGCCGGTACGTCCGGCGCGGGAGCCTCCGGAACAACGTCGCCGGACGCCACGACCACGTCTCGGCCGTGTACCTCCCGGCATTCCACGCACAGCAGCGCGCGGCCAGGCCAGCACGAGCGCAGCGTGGATCGCGCCCCGGTGCTGGGACGCCACCGCTCTACCGCCGCGCCGGTGGCGATGAAGACCGCCGGTTCGTCTTCCTGCATGTGTCATGCAGCCACCTCAGCAGCCACCTCAACAATGCAGCCGCTCAAAGCATCCTGCCACCCACCCGATCGATGCCGGTGACCGTGCACGCATGCCACGGAGCCCTGGCCGTGCACGGCGCTCGCTCCACCGCGACCTCTGCATGCATGCCATGGCACAGCAGCAGTGTCTGGCACCCTCAGCAGCGCACTGCACCAGGGCCGGGCGATCGGGATTTGGAAAGTGGATGCGTGTCAGTCTGATGGGTATGCTTCTGGACGCGGGGCTCCAGAAATTCCGGTCCACGGCCCAGCACAACGCCACAGCACAGCAGCCATACTAGAGTGAGGCGCTGGAGGCCCCAGCACGCTGCGGGTACGTGCCCGTTCGCGCCACTAGAATATGAGATGCAGAGCGGGTGCGGCACGCAGCGGCGTGGGCATGCATGCGGCCGATTGCGCATAGGAAATGCGATAGCTACAGCCGCTGCAGCACCACGTCGGCCGCCTCATGCCCCAATCACAGCGGCCCTTATGCTTACACATCTCAGTCTCAATGTGCACGTGCCTGCATCTGTCCACGGTACCCATTCTTGATTTTTGTCTAATACAACCTATGCCGCTGAAATCAGGCCCGTGGCGGTACATGCTGTATCTAGGCACACCATCTGGTAGTCCCGAAACACATGAGATCACGCCAGAGTATGTGTTGATGAGGTTGTGATACGGAGATGCCCAGGGGCTCGGATGCAAGGGGTAGGCGATGCTGTATGCTGGGCAAGAAGGCATGGCCACCCAAAGGGGTGTACATGCCCCGGCTGCGTGCTGTGCTGCTTCGGCGCTGCCCTCATAACCAAGTATGTAACACCACAACGGGAGTCTCGAGGACAGCGCAGCGAGCATCAGCGTTCACGCCTTGGATCTGCTCAACACGTGTGCATGTATGCGAGCATGGCCTTGTGGATCAGTGGTGCTGTGAGCATGGAATGCCGACGTGGACACGCTGCTCCTTGGGCAGTGTGCGGCTGTGCTATGTTGATTGGCTGTTGATTGATTCAGGATGGCAGACTCGGGGCCTGTGGAGGTGGAGGTGTCACGTACCTGGGAGTCCCAGGTGCAAGCCATGACAGCTGCAGGTAGCTGCAGGGTGTGCACTGGAGCCCAGGTCGAGGTGCAGTAGATGATGACAGCTCCACAGCGTGTGCCTACGGCGAGCATGTTGCCACTGGCGCTGAATGCTGCTGTGCAGCACATTGTGGCCTTGCCCAAGTCCTCTGCAACGGGCAGCATCTGCACTGCCTGCAGGCTGGCGTTCTTGAGGGACACGATGTGGACGTTGCCATCGCTGCAGGCGCTGGCAGTCATGGGTTCGAATGGATGCTGTGTGCAGCTGAAGATCGAGAGCTCCCTCCAGAGCTCGGGCATGTCGTCTGCAGGAAACTGGCACGAGTTGTGGAGGTTGGTGGTGAGGTGGTCTTCACTGTGCCCAGGGCGTGCGGATGTGCAACATCGCCTCAAGCTTCAAGATTCACAGTTTGATCGGTTTTGAATTTTGATGTGGCAGATTTTCTTTAAGCTCGGGCACATGCAGACGTTGGATGCTGAGATGGCCTGCTTGTTGGCATGTGAGTTGATGCAGTACATCAGATCCGAGTTTCGGGACAGGTCTAAGTCCTAACACGCAGCAAAACTTTTGAAATATGGAGATTATGTTGAAGACCAGGGCCGCAGCTGCAGTAGGCTGCAGATGATCGCGGACACTTTTGCACACGCGTCCAATTTTGACAGCAACGACGGAGCGCACTGTGTACCGAGGAACTCTGTAGCATAATCTGTGCGACTCTTCTTTGGCGGGATATGTCCCAGAGCATGAGTTCACTGCCGCTGGCGGTTAGCACAAGTTCACTGTTACGGACCCATTCGCAGCAGTACAGCTCTTCCGAATGGCCGGCAAGTGTGGCCACACACTCTGACGCATATTCTTGCTTCAAACTCCAGATTTTGGCGGACGCGTCGGCAGATGCTGCGCAAGCAAACGCCCATTTTAATTCAAATGCAGAAATATACTCACTGGCATGAGAGCTTGCAACACAAGGTAGCACACCTGTGGCAACCATTGTTCCATCAGATTTCCAGGATGCACGCACCACTTCAGCGCTGTGACCTGACAAGCATGCCTGTTGAGTGATCGCGTCGTTGTGCAAGCTCCACACACGGGCGCTCCCGTCCTCGGAAGCAGAGAGCAAGCGATCTCCAGATGGTGATATGCTCAGGTCAAAAACTCTTCCATTATGGCCATATCCGGATCTCCAGAACATCCTGTAAATCCGGCAAGCTCCTACCGATTCACCTGGCCATGACGTCGAGCTGCTCACGAATCCGCACAACGCTGTGCCGAAAGATGCTTGCAGTAATACGATATATACTTCACGTGACTCAGGGCCGCGAGACTTGCGTGACTATACACACTTTGCAGAGTTTGATTTCGAACGACGGATCAGGCCAACGACACACAGGTTGACAACATTGCACTTGCAGGTAAAACAGGGCTAAACCTGCGTCAGGTTGTTTTTCATAAACACGGGTTGTCTTTTTCTGCAGTTTCTCGTGATTGGCAAGACCCGCAACAGTACCTGGCACCCATGCATGCTCGCAAGAGACCACCGCAACCAAGGCTGGGTGCACGTTTGGTTCATGTCCCTACTGCGTAACTCGACGAGCGCGCGACGCAGTCCTTTTGCGAGGTTATTTCATCTGGTAAGAAATCGAGCGTCGCAGCAAGTGCATGCCTTCCTGCCTTTGAGCTGCCCGCACCTAGAGTGCTGTACTCTCGCATTCCGTGTATCACAAACAATTACACAGGAGTACATAAAACACAGCAAAGGATCGCCTCAAAATCGACACACGCCCACAGCGACATGGTCCAGCCTCAATTCCATCCAGGCCAATCGCTGCTCTCAAAGCTCTGCAGCACTTCGGGTCCATCACCCATCAGTCACCATTCCTAGCAGCTAGCAGGGGCCCGGCGTGGACAGCTCGACGGAAAATACCGGGAGCCACACACTGAAATCACAACAGATTTCAGAGAACACTGGTGCAGCTCCCCAATACACCAACAGGCAGACATCCATGCTGACAGCCATCAATGCACAACAACCGGCATCCGTCGACCAAGCCAGGTTAACACCCAGGTCATCAGCAGCAGCTGCTATCGTACAACACGGACAGATCCGCAATTCCGTGCTGCTGACTCGCTTGCAAAGCGGCGGGTGACGCTGCAGCGCACTAGATGTGCCTTCCCTGCCTGTGCACTCATCGGTTTATGAGCGGGCCTTGAGACCATGCATCGGCCGACTCTGCCACCCCGCCCTGCCCTGCACACCACACACATCATGTCCACGACCAGCAGCCGTGTCCATCTGCCCTTGCTAGCAAGCCAGCCAGGCTGAAGCCTGCTCGGGTGCGGCATGATGCCCAGGGTTGTGATTGTTGCATGTTCCCATGGTTCCCAACAGATACAGCAGTGTACCAGCAACACAATCACCTCCGCTGTTCAGCACTCACATACCACACTACAACTTGACTGATTTACATGCTTCCACGAACCGCAGGTCCGGCCCACAGACCGCTCGAAGATCACGGCGATTCCCCGCGCACGGACCCACTCTTTACGGCACACTCGTTGCATGCTCACTCGATCTGGAGTTCCTGGGGGTGACCGTCCGGCGATGTGGCCCAACGAACATCGGCAAATCAAACGCTGCGCGTACCTACCTGGAACCACTGCCGGCCGCAGCCGCCCGCGTTTCCACCGGCGTCGTGGCCGTAGCATCCTCAGGCGCCCCCGCGCCGGCCGGGCTGCCCCCGCCCCGCTGCGCGCGCTGCGCTACGGCCCCCCGTATCCACCGCTCGCACGTGGCGGCGGCGGCCTCGCAGCGCGCGGGCTCCGTGCAGAACGCGTGCTCCTGATGCGGCTGCAGCTCTATGCGGTCGGGCGGCAGCACCGCGCACGCGCGGCTGTGGTGTGCCTTTGGCCACCACGCGTCGTCCGGAGCCGCCAACACTGCAAGCCTGCATTCCCGGGGACATGGGCTTCTCAGTGCAGGTGCGTGATCACGGCGTGCATGCACTCGCCAGCCATGAAGCTGGCTCAGGCGGTTGTTATGCAATCGGATCAGTCTGACGCAGCAACAAGTGCCTCAGCAGCAGGTTCGGGCCTCAGCAGCAGGCCTTCATCAAACACGGCAGCAGCAACATGGCAAGAGGTCGTAGCCGGTAGCTTGGAAGCTTGGAAGATTAGTATATGGATGTGGATGGGACCTGAAGGCTGCTGCCATCGATGCAGGTGCCTGTTGGCCTGTGCTGCATGATCGTCTGTCATGATAGAAGCATGAACAGGTGCTCGAGAGCGTGTGCAAGACCAGATATAGAGCGGTACAGCCCCCGTCTGTAATTCAGTCCTTTCTGCTTCGCAAACATCGACTGAACTACGCCAACAACTGATTGAAGGTCTACGCTTTGCACGGGCATGCTCTGAAGGACTGACTGAAGCCGAGATCCACATGAACGGGCGCCGTGTGCATGAAGGGGGACTGTGCAGTCGGCCCGGAGAAGACCGAGTGGTCGCTGTGCACCTCGCGGCTGCAATTCTGCCACATGTAAATGTAAATGTAAATGTGACACTTACTCGCCATATCCTACAAGGACCTTGACATGTGTACGTGGCCTTGTGTAGGAGGGGGGTGTGTTTGGGAGCACGTGGATATGGCAATGTGATCGTCCATACAAAGCATGGGGCATGCTGCATGGCTGGCAGGGCTGGCCTGGACGCCCTGCCATGCATCCACTCTTTACTGGAACAACTCGGCAACATCAGGCTGTGCCTGTCAGCATCTTCTTGCCTGAGCTGACACGTTGATCCTATGCGCCGCTTCATTAGCACCGATGCATTCGACCGATGCATGCGACGCTACGGCACCAGTGCGGCCTGCGTTTGATGCAGTTTTCATGTGCATGGCCTGAAGGGTGGCAAGGGGATCCAGCACGGAGAGATAGTGCGCATGAGTGAGGCATGAGGGAGGCATGGTCTGAGTGGTACAAGCCACGTGAGTGGTGCAGACATACCTCGACTGCGAGGCAAAGTGCTCAAAGTCATGCCATCCATCCGTGGCGTCTGCGTCTAGGTCACTGAATTCATGGTGTGCCAGTGTGAAGGCCACCCTCACCACATCAGGCCGCAGCAGGGCGGCAGTGACTTCCACACTCTCTCTGTCCATTTGACCTCCGCCAGCAATAGCCAGGTGCTTGCGAAGGGCCATGGGCAGGAGGGCGAAGAGCACAGCAACTGTGCCTAGCAGCACCCGGATGGAGGCTAGGAACCTGAGGCGTCGTTGGACAGGATGATGTGGCGTTGTATGAACGAACGGCATCAGGCCAATGAGCTGTATGACTCTGCAGAGCAGCTCTCTGTTGGCAAGTGTGGCTTCTGGGCAGAGTCAGTGTAGTCAAAGCGTGGCGTTGGGAGCTACCTGGATATATGATCTGGTTGACCTGCAGAGTCTGAGGTGCCGCCGTTGACTGTTTCAGACAATCTGCTCTTCTGTTTGGTCGCATCGAGCTCGCAATGTCTGACAGCCCGCATGGCCATGTAGATCCCGATGGAGTGCCCCATCACAACCACAGGCAGGTCATGTGCTGGAAAGACGTATTGCTGCAAATATGCAGCTTTGTGCCGGCACTGCTCTTGCAGTGTGAACGTGCGGTAGTGCTTGTGATGATCGCTGTCCTGCGTGTGGAATCCCACTGACGCAACACTGCTGATGATCGCCTTGCCTTCAAACGCGCGGTGCAAGTACCGCATAAATGTACCATAATAGCCTACAGCAACGCATAAATTGTGACTGAATGTCGCAAGCCCGCTGCGTTTGCGGCCACCTGCGTGTCATTAGTTGGCAGAGTACTGAACAACTGTGCCCCATGGTTGCGTATAGGTTCCCTCCCAGAACATGGCGTACACGGTTCCCCAAATAGCCGGGGCTGAGAATTCATCAATCGCACCGGCGGATCCAGGATTCCCGGGCACAACGCAGATGTGTACGATCGGGACCGTGGTGGCAGGCAATTCCCACACTTCGGTACCAAGGCTTGCAAAGCCTTTAACAGGTAGGATACGTTTTATTATCATATGTAAGGCAAAACGTTCGCAATCAAGTCCGTGAGGGCTGTCCAACGCCAACGCGAGCACAAGCGCAGGTGTACTAGGTACCGGTGTGCACACTGATGCGCAGCATGCTGTACTGTTTATCCTCGACGGCAAGGTATCAGGTTACCTAAGAAAAGAACGTACTCCTGCAGCATCGACGAGACACCACTGCAGTTTGCACTGGTGACAAATCGATGCCAGCACTGGTGGTGCTCAACGCCATGTCCACACCATGCATGCTGTGCAACCGGTCCACCCTTCACCAAGCTCCCCACGCTACCACATTCACAAGCGACGACCGAAGCATACCGCACCGCAGAGACGTCCTATTGCAAGTGTTACATTGCTCCGGGCTAACCACCTCCACGACAATCGGCTCGGCTGCATCACCCTATCAAACACACAAGCCACAACGAAGCCCAAAACTGTAGACACACATTCAGAAGCACCCAGCGAAGGAAAAAAGCAAACCTCCTCCCTGGCATCAGTCAATGAACCTTGCCGGGTCAAACGGCGAAAGATCTACACACGATGCACGGCCCTCCACGATCAACTCTGCCATCGCTGCCCCGGTCGCCGGCGCGTTGAGAATCCCCCAACAGCTGTGTCCTGTAGCAACGTAGGCACCCCCCACCCCCGCGACGGCGCCCAGCATCGGCAGGCCGTCCGCCGTCGACGGCAGGAAGCACGCGGAGCGCTGCCGCACGCGTGAGGCCGCCAGCGGCGGCGCCGCGACGGCGCAGTGCGCAATGACTGCGTCCGCCGTCTCGTCGTGCACATGCACGTCATCCGCCGTCGCCGGCAGCGCCGGGTGGCCCGGCTCGCCACAGACATACACGGTACCGTCCGGCCGAGGGTACACCTCCGGTTCGTGCCGAAGGCCGCCGCCGGCCGCGGTGCGCACGCTCGTGAACAGCGCAGCGGCTGTAACCTGCACCACGCTCGCAACCCGTCTACCACTGCCCCTCCTCCGACACTGATTGTCAGTTTCACCCGCCGCCCGGAGGTCTCCCTGGTTTGTGACCAACCAGGTGATGGGGCTGTCTCGCACGTCAGGCGCCACAAGAGGCACTTGCAGAGGTAAGTGATGGGGCAAACCCCCAAAACCACTCCAAATCATGCAGAAACTGCCCACCCCCCGAGGAAGCAAGCATGCAACAGTGAGGCACACCATGCAGGCGATCCACGATCACTGTTAAACGGCACAGCGCACCACGGCCCACGCCATCCCTCTGACTACCCGGAAGGCCATAGTGCGGCCGATACCGGTGAACAGTATAACATGAACAGTTCTGCGCCCGATGAGTGCAAGTCAGCTCGCAGTCGGGCCATGGACAAGTGCACCCCTCACTGACTTCAGGACGCAGAATATATTGCCGAGTGGCGCGACGGCCAACGACTCTCGTGTGGTTGGCAAAGCATACGGCTGTTTGTGGCTACAGGCACCGCCAGCTCCACCGGCACGCCCCCCAAACAGCTCGCATCTCAGCCACATGAAACCGCCCACCGGCATCGCTCTCCATGCACACACACGGCAGCGCTGACCGGCGGTCGCTGCGGCGAGATGGCATACCGCCGCCGAGGACACCAGCCGAACAATCGCATCTTCCAGGAAATCCAGCGTCACACGCAACGCTGCTACCAGCGGACCGAGGGGGGAAGACCACACCTCAGTGCCAGGGGGGTTGTCAAGGACGGCGCTGTGGTACTTCATCCCGGACACGGCCATCGGCAGCGGCAGCCACGCGGCAGCTAGGTTGCTCCAGGGGCCCATCGCGACGACAACCGCGTCTGCCGCCACGACCTCCCCGCCGACTCGCACGCCTGCAGCCACACAGCTCCTGGCAGCCACAGGCGGAAGGGGGCATGTCATGGTGCGGGGCGCCAAGTCAAGCGAACTGTGGACCGGTGCCGTGGACCGCCGTGGAGGACGGGCGCACCTGTGACCACCCGTGCAGAGGCGGTGGCTTCTGTGGACTCGGGTGCTTCGCCTGTGTCTCGGTCTGTGAGAATCACGCCGTCGATGGTGCCCTGGAGGAATCGGGATCCGGCGAGGGCGGTGGCGCGCGCCATGAAGGCCTCGGTGAGTTTGCGGGGGTGCACCTGGGCAGTCGTGCCCTTGCCTCCGAGCCTCTGCAGTTCAGGTGTTGGGGTATCACGATTCTGTGACAGACAAATGTTGACTTGTCAGGTAAGCTCTGGGGGCAAGACCCCGCCTGCCACTGCTGCAGTGCGCTGGGGACTGTGCGATGGTGTCGAGTCATGGCATGCGGACGAGTGCCGGAGTCGGGTGTGATCGCAGCAGTGTTGGTCGTGAAGATTGCCATTCATCCCGGCAAGGGGTGCTGCCCTGATGCCTATTGTCTGATGGCGTGGCGGATGCACGTTTTCACTGCGGCCAGTGCCGTGGTATTTCCCAACTTCCATTCCTGCCACGCACGCCCCGATGGCTGACACCCTGGCACACGGCCTGCTCCAACGCACACTCTCGCGCTGGCATCTGTGAGCTACCTGTGACGCCACTCCCCGCAACGCCACTCCCGGGCCTGCTGGAGCAACCACCAAGGCCTGGCACTCACCTTGGGCGGGCTGCAGCAGGGCTGCACCTCTGGTTGCAGTCAACGCACCAGTTCAGAGTGTTTGTCATGACCTGCTGCGGGGCTGCGCCACAACACACGATCGGGGGAAGTAGACTGTGTGCGGCAGTGGCTGCCGTCTGGCGTGCTGCAACGAAGTGTACAACAGCGCGGTACCTAGAACCGTGCAGCTAGCGTCCCGGTAACGTCCTGGTAGGTGGGCGTTTCCGGGTACCAGGTTTTTCGGCGGTGGTCGTGCGTTTGATCGTGGTGCGAGTCAGGCGGGCCCTGAAGCTTCTGGCAGAAACGAAACGACACCTTGGGGAAATGGGGGGTGCAGGCCTGTGGCCACGTGGCGGCAGGCGCCATGACCGCCCTTCCGGGTCAAGCTCCAAGAACTATACCTGCCTCACCAGGAATACTGCAGCAACCGCCCCGATTGCCCATCTTCATTAATGAGACGCAGCGACGACGGAAGCTGCAGCGGCAGGCTGCGGTGGCACAGCACAGGCATCAGTCATGCAACACTGATGTAAACGTAAATGTGAGTGTGACACTTACTCGCAGATTCCTACAAGGACCTTGACATCTCCGTATAACCGGAACCACAAGCCAAGAGGGTAACCACCTGGGTACCCCCCTCAGACAACTCACAGGGCCTCCTCCTGTGCCAAGCGAAACTGATGACAGACATGTCATAGATGTGATAGCACAGGAAGGAGATCTCAGTCGTTGTGCATTTGCAGCGGGGATGGCAGAGCAGTGGTGTGAAACGGTGTGGGAACAGAATCGCAAGGAGTCTGCCTCGTGGTGGTGGGACGCATGACGGGACGATGCATGTGTACTGCCAGAGCAAAGTCACCCGAGAGGGGTTTGGGTGACTTGTAGAGCATGGCGAGGGACGACTGAGCAAGGCAGCTGCAGGTTAGGGGGATCGCACCGAGGCCTCAACGATGTGTCCACTGACCCACTCTGGCAGGTCCTTGTGACCTCGCCCATGATGCAGGAGACCACCTTTCTCTATGGCTTGTACTGAGTATGTGTCGAGAGCCCTGCAGCAAAAGTGAAGCCCAGGTTGCAGGTATGCTTCGTGAGGTATTTTACAGGATTGGTACGAATCCTCATGCAGTACAGATGGTGGTTTCATCGCTGTTAAGCTGCGAACGAGACTGGAACAGCCACATCGATGTATCCTGTCCACGGCATGCTGCCTGATACTGGTTTCTGTTTGCTGTGGCAAGGCGGAGCTCACTGGTGGTCCGTACCATGAATGCCACAACATGAGCGTCTCAAGTCAAGATGGTCGCAAGTTGGCTGCTTTCAATGTCACACCTGTAGTCTAGAGGCACGCCTAGCTCTTCTTCGAGCCCTGCGTGTAGCTTGTAACTGAGCCTTGCCAACGCTCCAAGAGCACTGGAATCGTTCCAGTCCAGGGCTAGGAATCCCCCTGCTCGACCCGATGCAGCGGCTGCAATGCCACTGCGATCAACCACGGTAGTTTGGACACCCTTCTTTGCCAGATAATACGCTATGGCTGTTCCGATCACGCCACCACCGCAGATAACAACACTGCAAGCATGCTCATTTAGGCACTGAGGACCCGATGAATACGGTCAGAACTAGTCTCCTTCAACAACATATGATGACTTCCATACGTATTTATCAATGGTAACGTGTCCATTGTGGATCGGTTATGTCGGAGCCGTACCGGCTGGTGTCTTGAGATGCTTTGGGCATTATCAAGGCGCGGGCCTGCAGTCACAACAGTATTTATGAACCAAATTGCATACAATGATTTAATTTCATACAGTTTCGGCACGCTTACCCGCTTGAAAGATAGCCGAGCGAATCCGCACGGATGTCCCCTTTGCGCTGCTTGCCGTCGTGGTTTGACGCCCATAAGGCCTACTGGGGCCATAATGCACTATCCGAGCTATATTTAAAGCCACCAGGAATGCTCTTGGCCGCAAAAACGCCGATTAATGCATCCGGGATCACAGCGGAGATCGTTTTGAAGCGGGCAGACGGACGGACAAGCAAGTCCTACAAAGCAGATGTCCAGACAGCCAGAGGGCAAGTCAAAGAAACCATCATGCCAGAACCGCCATGCCCCCATGCGGCCCTGAATCATCATGACGAGGCGCATTCAGGGACATCGACGGTGTGCAGCAGTGCTGCTCCAGATCTGGAGTCATGCATGCCGCTGCTCGTGTGTCTAGGCGTGCTGCGCCGCTTCAACCCAGCTGACCTACAAAACTCGGTCTCCCCAGGTAAAAAGAGGTTTATCTGTCACTTATCTGCGAGTGGTGAATGTGTTCTGCATCGTCGTTTCCCAAGGCCTGGGCAGAAAGTGCTGAACAGCAGAACACGCTCAGAGGTCGCCAGTAAAAAAAAAAAAAAAAAAAAAAAGAGGATCGAGAATCACGCCAGACCCAAACGGGCATCGGCCA